>CM060848.1:5424428-5721266 GCA_030737835.1 Acorus gramineus
TTTCCCAAACCCCTCTTCTTCCCCAATCGATTGAAACATTTACACACTCCAACCCATTTTTCCCCAACCTTTCTCCTTCCTCAAAAAACCACTCCCTCACCATATCTTATTCCTCACACCTCCCCCCCTTCAAATCGACTGAAACCATTTCCCCCCCAACCCTTCTTCTTCCCCAAATGATGACGACTGGGGTGGCCGCGGCGGCGACCGTGACAACGACGGGGGAACATTTCTTCTTCAACCATTGTAAGCAAAATATATTTTAAGGGGTATATAAAACAATAGTTTTAATGGAGAATTAAATTAGGATATGTGAAACTCACATTACCTCTATTTTAATAGATTCTTATTTGCATCTCCCACCTGGAACGTACATTGCCTCTGTTTTTGCAATGTGGTACATTATTAATAATATATAGTACAATGTTAATAATATATAGCTGTTAATATACAACAATTTAGATCAATATTTTTTTTATCCTTTTGTTCTAGATTATATTTACGTTTGAAATAACTCACCAGTGATGGCATGACACTTCTAAAATTTTTCACGTTGTTAATGTTTGTTCTCTTCAAACCCTACCATGAAAAGCCATTGGTGTGCCCTAATCTTGTGTGAAGATGAAAAAAAATCAAAATTTCATCTCCTAAAAAAAATTAGATCTTCAGATGTCCATAGATGATTGCCAACTCTCTCCATTGCAAAGGGTTTTGTATTTGATGCATGAGAAAAAGAATGGACGTGTGAAATTAGGGGAACCTATAGGTTGATGGATAGTTTAGTAGTGTACATACATTGTTTTGTACAATTTTTTCTAAGCACAGGTCATGTTTTACCCATATTTTGTTTTTCCTTTTTTTTCAAATTTGTTTGTATGTTTGGAACCAATGAATATGCAAACATTCCCTTATTTTATGTTGCTTATATTACATTTTTTGGCAATGATTTGAATCATTCATTTCATGTATGTATATGGATTTATTTAGGCTTACAGATGCATGATAAAAAAATGTTCTATTTTATTCAACTCTTTGCCCCTTTCTACAGTTATAGGTAGAAGTGTAAATGATTACTTTAACATTTAGTTTAGAGACACACTATTGGCACTGAATAGAAAAGGCTGAAATGTTGTAATTTAGTTGTTGTGATGGTTAGTCATTGATACACTGTTAGGCCTTACGGTTACATTGTTAAAACTTATTAGTACACTGTTAGAGCTTATAGACACATTGTTATTTCTTTTGAATAACCTATGCTTGTCATATGTTATTCCATGTATATAGAACAATCCAGTTGTTGTTAGGCAATGACCTTACAAGATTCGTTTTTGCATAATATTTGAGTATATTCATGGATTCGATCCTTCATGGTATTATGTTCATACAATGGTGAAGCACAGGTAGTTCATATTGGTAGGACTATATCATATTCAGATATTGTAAATAATATATGAAAGATGGAAGTTCGATGCATTAAAAGTCATTTAGTATAACCATTAAAAAAAATTGCTCCAACTTTTAGATGCTACAGCGTATGGACTCTGGATAGAAGACTACACAAGGGCTCTAGCACACATGCCAGGATACTCTGAACAAGCCGCGAAGTAGATTGAAGACATGCAAATATCCAGTTATAGTTGAAGAATGGAGTTGTCGGTCTAATTTGAAAAACAATGGATCTGATGATGCTTAAACTATTGTCATGTATAAACATCTAATTGTATTACAATTCCTATTGTCTAATATGAATAACTATTTATATTTAGTCAGATTATCTAGAATGCTTATTGAGTGCATGCTGATTTTATAATACTTAAACTATTGTGAATGTATACATGTTAGTTTGTAACAGTTGATCCAAATGGACTACTCGTGTTTCGGTAGTGCATAACAGTGTATTCAGATGGCCTAACAATGTATTGGATTGTCTTATATGCTTATTTCTTATTGAGTACATGTTGATATGATGATGTTTAAATTATTGTGAAAGTATACAGAATTGTGATTAATAGTGTACCCAAATCGACTGACAACAGAAGATGAAGATGACGTGAAGGATTTCGTGCAGCTTTGGATAGTGTTCATGTTTGCAAGTTTTTTTTTTATTTTCGGTCGGCTAGTACAACTACCCACTACAACTAGTTGTGTTATTAATGATAGTCGTGTTATGAATTATTCATTTACAGTAAATTGTTAGTCCATCTGGGTGCACGGTTAACCATTATAGGTACAATATTAAACTATATGGGTACACTGTTACAATGTATTTGTTAATTCTGAGTTCCATTTATTTTTCTGTGATTTTTTCTATGATTCTTGGAAGAAAATGAAGAACTTAAATATAAAGGAACCAATTCTTTTTAGCTTTGACTGCCCCACATTAGTTCATTTAATGCATCACTCCTTTTTTTTTTATAAATATTTCATCACTTGTAAAATGTAATTTTGGAGATTGGCATGAACAAATTAGTAATATTTCTTTTAATAGTAAATCTTAAGATGATTTATCATGACACACGCAAGTCATTGAGTTTTACTCTCATTTTACTTGTCCAAAAAATTGATTTCTAATTGAATATTGCTAAATTACGTCAATCATAACATATTTCATGCCATATATATCTTTGGCATTAAACATGCTAAACAACCATGCTTGCATTAGAATAAGATGCAAAAAAAAAAAGAAAAAAAAGGTTAAAAGTCTATGTTCACAAGTCATTTAGAATCAACCCAAATACAACCTGAATGCACTCAAATGGGTCATTACTAGATACACTGGTACATTGTTACGCACTACCAATACATTGTTGGGCCATCTGAGTACACTGTTACACACTACCGAAACACTAGTAGTCCATTTGGATCCACTATTACCAACTACCATGTATACATTCACAATAGTTTAAGTATCATCTGATCAGCATGCACTCAATAAGATTACTAGATAATCTGACTAAATATAAATAGTTGTCCATACATGACAATAGGAATATGTAATAAAAATAGATGTTTATACATGACAATAGTTTAAGCATCATCAGATCCATTGTTTTTCAAATTAGACTGACGACTCCATTCTTCAACTGTAACTGGATATCTGCATGTCTTCAACCCACTTCGCGGCTTGTTCAGAGTATTCCGGCATGTGTGTTGGAGCCCTTGTGTAGTCTTCTATCCAGAGTCCATATGCCACAACATCTAAAATTGGAGCAATTTTTTTCTATTAGTTATACTAAATGACTTTCAATACATTGAACTTCCATCTTTCATATATTACTTACAAAATCTGAATATGATATTGTTCTACCAATATGAACAACCCGTGCTTCACGATTGTATGATCAAAATGCCATGAAGGATCGAATCCATGAATATACTCAAATATTCTGCAAAAACGAATCTTGTAAGGTCATTGCCTAACAAGAACTGGATTGTTCTATATATATGGAATAACATAGGTTATTCAAAAGAAATAACAATGTGCCTATAAGCCCTAACAGTGTACTAATAAGTTTTAACAATGTAACTGTAGACTAACCATCATAACAACTAAATTACAACATTAAAACAAAGGCAATGTAAGTTCCAGGTGGGAGATGCAAATAAGGATCCATTAAAACTGAGGTAATGTGGGTTTCACATATCCCAATTTAATCCTCCATTAAAGCTATTATTTTATGTACCCCTTAAAAATATATTTTTGCTTACAATGATTGAAGAAGAAATGTTCCCCGTCATTGTCACGGTCGCCGCCGTTGCTGCCACCACTGCCTTGGTCGTCGTCATTTGGGGAAGAAGAAGGGTTGGGGGAAAAATGGTTTCAGTCGATTTGAAGGGGGAGGGGGTGTGGGGAACAAGATATGATGAGGGAGTTGTTGTTTGGGGAAGAAGAAAGGTTGGAGTGTGTAAATGTTTCAATCGATCGGGGAAGAAGAGGGATTTGGGAAAAAAAAATGATTTGAATAAGGAAAGGGTCAGTCGATTTGGTGAGGGGGGAAAAAAGAGAAAAAGTGAGATTGGATGGTTTAGGTAAATGAAATTGTTGAAAGGGTATTTTTTGAAGTCTAAAAAAGGGATATGACGGAATGGGTTAATCTAGATCTAAAAATAATGAAATACAGTGATAGAGATCTAGAAAAAAGTCAAAAAGCTCTAGGGACCTAAAAATAATACGGGGGTGACTGGGAGGACCTCTAATTAATTTTCCCAAAAAATAAATATGATTAATAAACAAAAAAACAATAACAACTTAATTACTCTAAGCTCCCGTTTGGAACGGGAATAACCCCTTGGATAACCTGGTATAAAGTTATAAAAAGATTTTGGGTGTTTGGAAACACAGAATACCCAGGGATAAAGTATGTCAGAATAAACTGGTATAAAGTGGTATATGTATTCCAACCAACCCCTGGGATTAAAGTTATCCTAGGTTATTCCACCCAAATAATATGTTGGCCCAACTATCATTATTTTTTCACCTTTTATAAATCCTTATCCATACTTTATTAACATTTTACTCAAACAACAAAACATTTATTCTTATGTTTACCAACGAGAATAATTCAAAACACAACTAAGCACAAAATCATTTTATCTTTATTTATACTCACTTATGCCAGAAATAAATGTATACCCAAGAATAAGTCTTATTCCCGTTCCAAACATGGGGTAAGATTTCATAATAAGTTATATATATTTATTTTTATACTATCTTTATAAATTTAAATTTTAAGGTAAGAAATAAAAAAAAAAACTCTCAGTGATTAAATACATTCATATAATGTTTTGTACTATAGTTAATTTTTTAATGCTATTGTTAGTATTTTAACATTTAATTATGAATATGATCATATGTGATAAAAAAAATTATCTCAAGCAGCATTTTTTTTAATGTGGATCCAGTCAAAAATAGCTTCAATCAGTTCTATCAGTATCGAATTATACTATTCATCAATCAAATTTTACAGTCAATTATTAAATATGTGTTTTACTTTTTTTTATTAAATTCAGTCCACTATTAAATAAAAAATTATTAAATAAAGTATAAATATCAGCATCCAACATTACTGTGCAGTTTAGTATTGAACCGAAAGCCGGACATGATTAAGTCAGACTCAATTTTTTTTTCGCTAGTTTAATAACTCCTGACACAAGAAACACAGATCTAGATCACCCCCATATGATATAATATAAATAATAAATATATTACGGCGTCATTATCCGTGGAGAGGGCCGCCCTTGCATCGAACGGTCGTCGTGTTAGCCGCCCTCGTCTAAACGCGTGACTCCAAAACGCGTGCCACGTTTTTATGATCTCCGGACATAATTATAACACAATTTATACACTGTTTTTTGGCAAATCTTTAATCAAAGATTCTCACGTTAACGGAAATATGGGGTTATTTTCATGGAACCCCCCGATTCAATTATCATTTTCAAAATAACTCTATGGATATGAACTTTTTCGAATGTTCTCATCTTAAAAAAAAAAGAAGACATATTTTAGGATTGTATCCGTTGTATCCGTATTCCATTAAATGCTCATAGTTTTATTAGGAAAATACTATTCCATGACAATGGTGGATTCATAGCTAGATAGATCACTTTTCCTTTTTTTGTTTTTTTGTAAATAGCTAGATAAATCACATATTCAATATTGAAAAATTTAATGGAAGTTTTATGATTTTTTTTTGTGAATTTTATATCTCATGTACTTTTGATTTTCTCTTGTGGATATAAACAAATTTTTAAGTTTTAAGAAAGTGAAATATAAAAATTATAATTTTTTAAGAATAGTCTCCATCTATTTTTTTTATAAGTTTTTTTTGAATTATCTATCAAAATTCAGAAGGAGTTGGGGTTTATTATTTCCACACTGTGTTTTTTTCTTGGTAGAGAGAGATGGAATGTTGGAATTAGAACCAGGTTAGAGAGTTATTTTGTAATTAAATTTTATTATGCAAAAGTGCATTATAATTCAGAGATTTAAATAAGTAATCATGACGTAACGAATATAATAGAGATTTTAGTTTAAAATATAAATAATGTTAGATGCATTGTAGTCCTCACATCACATGTTGTAATTTTTAAAAATAATAAACATTATCTGATTTGATGAAAATTATATATCGCTTCATTTCGAATTAAATAGATTCATTTTAATAAATATTATATACCTTATATAAAGAGATAAGATATGAGATTGCATTACAGTGTTTAAATGTGAGATTGAAACGCTAAGATTCTTAGAATGAATAACAAAAAATTAAAGTATACGTGATTGCATTGCCGCGTTTGTATGTAAAATTAAAATGTTAAGATTTTTCAAATCTTACGTTCAAAACTCAGTTTTTACAAAGTTATTTTATTAGATTTTTAATACGAGATTTTTTTATTTCGAAAAGGATTATGGTGATTTAAAGGATTATGGTGATTTAAAAGTTAGAAGTTGAAAATGTACTATTACTTTTAGTTTGAATTTTTTTTAATTTTTTAAACGTAAAATATATAAACTCGTATCCACGCTAGACCAATGTGTAATAAAAAAATAATAAAAAAGCGACTTTGGGTATTTTAAAATCTCATAGTAATACCCAAAAAATAAAAATAAAAATACAGAATAAAAATAACAGGTCTTTCTTTCTCTCACATTCTCCGATCAATCCTAACAAGGGCGGCCGACAAGGACCAGTCAAACCGCACGTTGACTGACCCCCTCCTTATTTTCCTCCGCTTTTCCTCCTCCCACAAACCCCCTCTATATAATCCCCCCCAAATCCCCTCCCCTTCTCTAGCTTCATCGCTCACACAAATCACAAATCCCACCTCGCCTTCTTCAATGGCTCCCCGAGAGAGATCCACCTCCACCACCACCAACGCAGGACCCAAGATCGGACCATCAACGGTGACCGAGATCCACTTCCGCGGCGTCCGCAAGCGTCCCTGGGGGCGGTACGCGGCGGAGATCCGCGACCCCGGCAAGAAGAGCCGCGTCTGGCTCGGCACCTTCGACACCGCCGAAGAGGCCGCCCGCGCCTACGACGCCGCCGCTCGCGAGTTCCGCGGATCCAAAGCCAAGACCAACTTCCCCTACCCCTCCTCCTCCATCGTCAACAACAACGGGAGCCGCAGCCCCAGCAGCACCGTCGAATCCTCCTCCGGCGGTGGAGGTATGACCGTCGTTCAGCCTCTCCCGCCGCCGCCGCCGATTCCGTCTCTCGATCTCGATCTCGTCGCGAGGTTCCCTTTCCAGGCGGCGTCGGCTGCGGCGCTTCCGACCGCGCACCCGATCTTCTTCTTCGACGCGCTCAAGGTCGCCGGAGGCCACTGCCTGAGGCTCGAGCCGCCGTCTACTGCGGCCGCGGCGGCCTACTTCGGCGGCGGAGGAGTGCAGAGCGACTCGGACTCCTCGTCGGTCGTCGACGCGCCGGCGCCGCCGATGCGGAGGTGTCTTCTGGATCTCAACTTCCCCCCTCCGCCGGAGGTCGTGTGATCGGATCGGATTCGGAGATTCTCACCTTTTTTTGCGATTTTTATTTTTATTTTTGGGGCTTTGAAGGATCGATGAATCGATGTCGGTTTTTTAGGGTTTATTATAATTTTTAGTTTTTTAAATCGATGTGAATATATGACTGTGTCTTCTTGTTTTTTCGCCGGATCAGCTTTTCCGGTGATTGATGCAACGACGATTTGCATTTGTAATTCAAGACCTTCATTTCTTCTTTTCAATTAAAGAAATTCATGATTTTCTTTTACACAACAAATCAAAAGCGTCATTCATTTGTGTTGGGTTTTTTTTATTTTGAAGTCCCACTGAAAATAATTTTTTTACTGATAGGTCCCTCTCAGGGACTAATTGGTAATATATTGTTTGAAACTGGGGACTTAAACTGTAATACGAAGATGGGAGGGATCAATCAGTAATTCGTATGGTTTATGTGGAAACTTTTGGAATAGATTTGAACGGTTGAGATGGAAAGGCGTGTGAAAATCGTGAAGGGAAGGCCGTTGGATTTGATTGAAAAAACAAGAGAGAGACAGGTAAAGGAAAAGTTGGGGGTGGGGGAGGCAGAGCGAATCACGAGGCGAGTCGGTGGGCTGTTCGGGGAAACGTGTCGAGGTGGGCTGTTCGGGGAAACGTGTCGAGGTGGGCGGACACGTGTGCGTTGGATTACCGCCTGATTTTGTGGGGCCCACTAAGAGGTTTGGAAGTGGACGGACACGTGTACGTATGGATACCGGCTAATTTTGTGGGGTCCACTAAAGAGGTTGGGAAGCGGTGGCCGCTTTTGCGGGGCGGGGTTGGGACCACGACGCGGAGGCGGAATCTACGGAGATTGCTTTCCCATGAGGGGATTTTTGCGGATACGCCCCCTTCATTGTAGATTATTAAAAAAAATTCAACATTTGTGACCATAGATATGACAGGGTTATTTCATTCTAGACAACCCACGTGGTAGCACACATTCCATGGGTGATAGGATTGACATTTCATTTTTAACTTAAAATATGTCCACGTAAATATTTGATCACAAATAGGATATTTCACTTTTTTAATATTTAAATTAACCATTTTTTAAAATTATATTAAAAAAATTACATTTCATAATTTTAAAAACATAAAAAAATTAATATACTATTATACAATTAGATCCTTGATATATTACATATCTCTTAACTTTATTAAAATATTTCATCATTTATTTTGTTAATGCATTTCACACAGTTTCATGTAAATCAACTTTTTTTTATTCTAAATTCTTTCTAATTAGGTGGATTTTGTGAAATATGTACAAATATAATTAGAGTTTATTATGATAAACTTCATTAAATGTCGATGCTTCTTTTAAAAAATGAATATGTACTAATGACGTCATAAAAATATGTAAATAGCCAAAAAATAAAAAATGTGAATAAAAATTTAGAATATTAAAATATCATCTGCTGCATTGGGGTACAACACAGATTAAAATTACATATTATGATTATACACAATAAAAAATGATAAACATCATGGAGGAGATTGATTTTCGTCATGTAAAGAGAGATTATTGTTTTGTAGAAAAAATAAATTTTTAGTGTGAAATAATGGAATAGGGTTAGAGGGATATTAAAGATTTAATTACATGAGGATAAATTAGTCTTTTGTGTTTTCAAAATTGTGAAATGAGACTTTTTTAAGTATAATTTAAAAAAGTGACTGATTTGAGTATTTAGAACTTTTAGTAGATTTTTTTAATCATTTTCCCAAAATTCAATCATCCAGAATTTGAAGTAAATTTGGCTCAAATTTAAAGTAGATTTGATTAAATTTTTGATACATAAACTTGGTTTCTAGAACAACATTCAAAGAAAAGTTATGTGGTATTGTTTACAAATAAATAAAAGAAACAAGGAAATTTAATTTCAAATATTTTTTAATTTTTTTAGCATATTGTTATGCATTTTGTATAGGCCGTTAACTCATGTAGTGTTAATGTGTTATTTTATCTCCTTTACACTATTATAAGTCGCGTGCGTTTTGGAATTATTTAGAAGTACTTCTCAACGACTTCTCCTTCCGGAGAAAGAGAAGTGATCACGTTTAGCAATTCGATAACTACCATTTCTCCTTCTATAGAAGGAGAAAAACTCATCTTTTAAGAAAAAAAATAACTCCTTCTGTGGAATGAGTTTTTTTACTTCTGCAGAAGTTAAAAAAAAAGTTGATGTTTTGACAAAAATACCCTTATGAAATTTTATAAATTCCCAAAAACCATTTGCCCATATTTGGATATAATTAAGTTATTATGAGGTTTATGATTATTCTAATATAGATACGAATAAAGTGATTTTTTGTTCGGCTAGAATAACTTAATTCCAAGGATTAGCTGGAATCCATATACCACTTTATGCTAGTTAATTATGGCAAACAGATTCTTATTTATTCTACCCTTCTAAACACCAATTTTGAAAATATTCTTATTTATTCTAGCCCTATTCTCGAACCAAATATTGGCTTTAGGTATTATATAAAACAAATTTTCTCTCACCTATCTCATTAGGTAATATATGACAAATCTAAAATCTATTTTAGATTTGTTAGTTTAGATTTTTTTCTATTATAAATTTGAATAAATTTGTTAGTATTTTTTAATTGTTAGAATAAATTTCTTAGTAATATCTACCTTTTGTTTTAATTTATTAGTATTTTAATTATTAGGATTTGTTAGTTTAATTTTGTAACCATATGTAGTTAGAAAAAGTTTGTTAATTAGTATTTGAGATCTATATAGTTGATTATTTTATTTTATTTATATTGATCTATTATGATAATTGTATAATATGAGTGCAAGGGTATTTTAGACAATTTATGTGATTTTTATTACAAAATTACTTTTTGAAAAAATTCATCAATGTGTGTTTACAAACAACTTCTACTCCAAATATAAGAAGCTCCTTTTTTAGATGTAACTTCTTAGAGAAGGAAATTATTGTAGAAGTACTTCTAGACAAGTTGCCAAACTATATTTCGCATCTATAATCCTATATCCAAACCTTTACTCAAACTTAAAAATAAGTAAAAATTATCCAAAATCCTTTCTAACTATTTACCCATACATATACCAAATCAAGCTTTTACTCAAATCTCTACCCAAATCAAGGGAGACTCAAGTCTTTACCCAAATTTTTAATATTTCTTTTTTTTTTTCCCTTTATCTCCGCATTTTCTTTCATTGTGACATTTTTTCCCCTTCAACTCTACCTTTAATTTAATTATATTAGATGTTTTTCCACTCTTTAAAATTTTCACAATCTCTTAAAATTCAAAAAAAAAAAAAAATATTCTTTCTTAAGTCTTCATCTTTGTTTTTTAACTTCTTATTTTTACTCCAATTAAAAAAAAATTACTTTTACTTTTTTTTTAAAAAATTGAATGATAATAATTTTTAAATTTAAATATTTTGAAGGAAAGAAAAATTGAGTAGTAAAAATGTTTGGGGAAAGGACTTTGAAAATGTTTATAAGAAATAAAAAGAAGAAGATATGAAATTTTTAAAAGATTTAAATAAAACACAAAATGCTGATTGAAGACATATCATATCAAATCAAACTTTTACTTAAATTTTAAATAAAATTTAAATATAGGTTTGAGTAAGTGTTGAAGAAGGCATTATATATTATTGTGCACATATTTACACTTCGTAGACCGGTGGTGGTAATATAGTTGTTTTTCAAAAATAATCCATGTGACCCATATGATATGTATATAAACATGTCACGCGTGATATTTAAATAGACAAAGAAGGTAAGAATAAATGTTACTTTTTGTTTTTTGGGTCACTAGGAATTTTTAGTCAGAGGAACCAAGGACGTATAAAAAACATTTAGGGAGGGACATTCAAATGTGGAAAGCAAATTTATTAGTCTAATAAAAGAATCTGTCATGCATGGGTAATTTATCTGGGTAACTTATGTCACCTTGCTTATTAGCAAACTATTAAGTTTAAACATGACTTCATTATTTAAAGAATTAGTACCAGTTTATTTATCACTATTTACCAATGGTGAAGGGACACTGCCCCCATCCTAGGGTTTTTTTTTTGTTTTAATAACTGTCCCGCATGATTAGAAAAAATTAATGTTTACGTTTTTTAAGCTGATTTTAGTGAGCCGGATTTATTATTTTATAGACTCATGTTGATCCAAGTATCTCTAATACTAATGATGATCAATCACATAATGTAAAAAACTGTGTCACTATGTACCAAAATAATAATAACAACCATCTCCCTTATCATCAATGCTCATCTAAAGCACTAAGCCCTCATTTAGACCTTTATCTGCTTGGAATTCAGAAAGCTATAAATTCTCAAACACGTTGCTATACACATTCTGTTATTGTTTTTCGAACTAATTCGAATAATTTTTCTTTGTTAAAATCTCAACGATTGAAAAAATGTAGAAACAATGTTTTCTAATAACTGAGTAAAAAACGCTGAATAAAAAAATAAAAAAAAAACTGATTCTAAGGCTATGTTTCATTGCACGATTACAATACTAATTTTATGTAAAAGCTAGGTTTAAAACTGATTTTGCATGAAGCTGCATCTCCACATCTTCTATAAAACTCAGGTTATCAATACTTTTTTTACAAAAATCTGTATGCGGCTTTTCATCACAATTTTTTCCTTTGAAATTAAAATCGATTTGAAAAAAAAAAAAACTTTTTACGAACGAGCCTTGGATCTGGGATCTAAACGAGACTTTCAAAGATTAGTTCTGGAGAGCGAAAATTTAAAATACAATTACCATGGAGGGGGTGGTTAAAAATTCAGATTTGAGTGGGGGGTTAAATGCAAAAATGGACGGGGGATGTGTGAAGGTTTGTTTAATGGAGGGGGAATGCATGGATGGATGCATGGGGAACACGTGGGGCCCAGAAAGGGAGGGGCGGCGTGAGAAGGGGTTGTTAGATAAAGAGAGGCCGTGGAGACTGACAGTCATACGCGGAGAGAGAGAGAGAGAGAGAGAGAGAGAGAGAGAGGCGCGTAGGCTGCGTCTCTATTTGGAAATGTTTATACATATATATATTTCTATTATTAATGGGTGGTGGTGGTGATGGCGTGCGCGGTGTGGCTGTTGCAGGGGAGGGGACCACTACATGATGCCGGCCCGTTCGTTCGCTCGCGCGCGCGCGCGATCTTCGCGCCGACCTTTTTGGCTGTTCAGTCGGTCAAATCAATTCCCCCCGCACTCATTCTATTTTTTTTTTAAATGATTAGGAATCCTGTGATCAAACAACTCCCCCCCCCCCCTATTTATTTTTTAGGTGAAAAATTATCTTTAGAGATTTTGTTTAAAAATACATGGGGTAGATGTATCATTTTTCTACGTTTTATGGCTCATGGGCATTGTTAGATGCATCTATCATGGTAGTGAGTGGTGAGATCCATTTATCTTCGAGTGTTGGTACTTTGTCTGTTTTATAATCCTATATACTGTATTATTATAGCATATGAGGTTCTATCATAGCATATAGCATAAAATTTTTTATCATTTTTTAAATTTAAAAAAATACACTAATATATCTCAGTATATATTTTATTTCATATAATAGCATGCACTTCATTTGAAGAGTGTATGATTTTTTTAAAAAAAGAAAACTGGTGTGAACTACAATTGAGACTACAATGGGGGCTGGAAGTATCATTTTCCTTTATCTTTTTTTTTTTTATATTAAAAATCATATGTTCACCCTCATTTGCCGTCCACACCTTTTTTTTTTTTTTTTTAAAAAAAAATCATACACTCTCATTGTATACTGTTATATGAAATGAAATATATACTGAGTACAATCGTATATTTTTTCAAAGTGAAAAAATTATTATTTTTACTCTATATACTATGATATTTATGATATTGTTGTATACACTATGCTATTATAGTATATGAGGCTACAAAATGAGTTGCAAAATGAACTTAGGGGGGGGGGGTAGTCGATACGGACTTTGATTGAAAAACACAATATTTACAAATTCACGAGCATGGACATTTTGTTCATGAAAATCCTAATTGACTAACCCCCTATTAGTGTATGAGCTCTTTTTTATTTTATTTTATAAAGAGATCCCTTTATCTTAATTCGGCCCGATGCATTGCTGTAACTCTCTTTGGTAGACCATTTTGGCATTGTTTGTTGCAAATTAAATTTATAAATTATATATTATAACTTATAGATCATAGATTATAACTTTTTGATAAATAGTAGACATATTTATTATATTATAATTATTTAAAAGAAGGAAATAAACAATAGTTAATCTGCTAATGTTTGTTTAATAAGTTGTAAAACAACTTCTTGGTGTATTATTGTCAAAAGTACCCTTACACTGTAAAAGTGAAAAATTGATTTATGTTTAATAAAATATGTTAATTTTTATAAATAAAATTAATTTTATAAATATTTTAAAAAAATCAACTTAACATAAATAATAGTTCAAATTTACCATAATATTTTTAAATATTACGTTCTAGGATTTTAATAAATTTAGTGATAAATGGGAAAAAAAAACTGATAATGTGTTATTCGTAATAGTAAAAAAAAAAAAGAAGATGAAAAGGTGTTTAGTGATTTGTGGTGTAATGGTAAAAAATAGATACATATATTATTAGTGAAAATGATTAAGGGCATGAGTGTCGAAAATAAAAAAATTTAAAGCATTTTATAAGCTATAGTGTACATGTTTGTTAAAACTTAGAAGCGGGGGGATTATAGCTTTTAACTTAAAATAAGCAATTATAGCATGTTTGTTTAAATTTTTTGAAACTTATTTAAGTTAAAAACAGCTTTAAAAAAATTCATATTCTCTAAGCTGGGTTAGGTGTGCTTTTCAAATTATAATTTATGAATTATCTTAAAAAATTTTTTTTGGACATAACTACCTTTCACTTCATTTAATAATGTCCAAATCATTTCATCTCCTCTAACTCCTTTCATCTTCCAACAACAAAGGAAGTCGTTGGAATGCTATTCGCCGTCTCCAAAGAGTTCATCAAGGGCTTGACAAGCTTCATGAATGGGAGGTCTCTCATATTCACAAAGAAGGCAATGTGCCAGCAGACATCCTTGCCGCTATTCGTTCGGACAGAGGAGAAACCATTTTCTAGCCTTCATCATTATGGCTAGATCTTTGCAATACCCTTGCAGCGGATAAAGCTCGCCTTCCGTTTATTCGTATAAGAAAATGATGTCATTTCATTAGCTTCAGGGTTTAATGGAAGTTCAATTAAATTATGGGGATGCAGTCCGATTTAGTTCGGGCTTCCCTTCTGTGATTTCATGATCTTTGAGGAGGATATTTTCCCCCCTTCAGTTAGATTTGTAAACGCACTAGAAATTCAATGATTGGGTTTCACTCAATGAGTAACTCTCCTCACCTTTCTTTTTGACTGTGCTTATAACTCAATGAATGACTGTCTGACTGGGCCTGTAGAGTGCTGAGCGTGCGACCACTTTATAGGCTGCCTACGTACCCCTTCGGGATCAAGTCACACGTAGTTCCTTTAACGTTCTTGTAACCGCCTTGCCACTAAGTGCTTAATGGGCCCTTTTCCGGGGAAACGTTCCTGGTATTTATGTTCCACGTTGGTCCTTGACCACCCACGTTTTGTGGGTAATGGGCCTTAAATGCTACCTTGGCAGTTACAGGCATTAGTGGTCTTTTGACCGTTTCTTCTTCTTGCTCGGGGTCTCTTGATATGCCCGCACGTACGCTACACATCATGCCTTCGAGGAGTAAGGTCGACCGACCAGACCTCATGTCTGGTCGTGCCTTAGACTACTCGCCTTCGAGAAGTAAGGTCGATCGATCAGACCTCTCTGGTCGTGCCTTAGACTACTCGCCTTCGGGTAGTAAGGTCGACCAACCAGATCTCATGCCTGGTCGTGCTTTAGACTACTCGCATTCGAGGAGTAAGGTCGACCAACCAGACCTCATGCCTGGTCGTGCCTTAGACTAGTCGCATTCGAGGAGTAAGGTCAACCGACCAGACCTTATGTCTGGTTGTGCCTTAGACTACTCGCCTTAGGGTGCCCAACCGCCCAACTAGACACTAGATCTAGTCGTGTCGACACATCTGGGAGAGTCAACATGACTAAGGATTGGAACTCGGATTTACGGGTCCCACGGTAGGCCCACGTTTGTCTTGGTGTGACGCGTTACCCCTTGAGGTGACACGTGTCGCGGTGAGGATTTTTACCTCCACAGATGCCCCCTCTTCTGCTCTTTTGGCTTGTCGAGAGAGCAGGAGATCATGATAAGTCACCTCGCCCCCAATCCTCTTTGGGGGTCAAAGATCCGGTCGTCTGCCTTCTCGGGATTCTCTGATCGCCCAGGAGTTGACAGCGGATTTCGCTGTGTCAGCCTTAATGGCGCGTGGCCTCAAAATGGCGTATGGGAAATCAAAACGTCAGCATCCCTTCGGATTCTGCGAATCCCCTTTTTATTTGCATTGATGATTACTCCTCGATACTTGCAGCGAACTAAGTACGGCTGTCTTCTCGAGGCGCTGCTTCAATGGATATAAGAAAAAGGGGGGGGGGGTGAGAAGGTGGATCCCCTCATCCCATCTTACGCCTTCCTTCATTATCATGGAGGAAACTGCCACTGCAGCAGCCTTCCACAGAGAGTTGGGCCTCTCGTTTGACTTTGTGATTGACGAGTTGGCCGAAGATGAGGTCCCCACCCTTTATCTTGATTCCGTTCTCCTCCATCCCAGCTACTTCACAGATGGGGGTCTTTCTCTCCCTCTACCGCGCTTGGTGGCAGAGTTTCTTGATTTCTTTGGCCTCCATCCCATCCTGGTCATTCCCAATGTATACCGCGTCTTGATGTGCGTGGTCGCGTTGGAAAAGAAGACGGGAGTTGAGCTGGGCCTGATTGAGGTCCGTTGGATCTATCAGATCAAGGCTTCATCCTCCGGGCGGTCCTCGCCCTTCTACATCTCTCGTAGTGCCAGAGAGCTAGAGCTGGTCCTCGGCATGGCACGAGACGACATCCACGACTGGGAGAGTAGCCGGATTCGGGTCCGGGGTCCCTGGATGCCAGACGGTTGGGATTCGTCCAATCGCCATTTGTGTTGCCCTCGGAGGCCGATGGTGGATGCCCCCAGGCCGGAGGTCAAGGAGGTGAAGATGAGCAACATATCTCGGGTGATGGACTATCCGGACCGATCGTGGTGGGAGCTTCTTGAATTGGAGGAACCGCGACGCGCTCCACCCGTTGCAACCTTTCTTGCCGGTGTAGTTGAGTCAGCGGGTGGCTCTGGTCCTGTTCCTCCTACCACCGCCCTGCGCAACAGAATGAGACGGCGCTCCTCGAGGCTCCTCCGGCTGGGTTCTGGATCAAATTCCATTGCTCAGTCGGTGGACTTAACCTTATCAACTTCGCATTCTGTTCCACCGTTTCCACCTGTAGCTCGATCATCTTCCTCTTCTTCTTCTTCGTCGTCTGTTCCTCTTAAAGAACCTGTTTCTCCCACCTGTGACATGGATGCTGACGCCCTGCCGGCGATGCCCCCAGTGACCTCGGGCGCTGGGGTTGATGCTGCTCCTACTCCTGGAGACCGTCTACAGAGTGTCCTCCCCTCTGGCGGCTTTTCTAGGAATTTGCAAGCCTCTGTTCATGCTGCCTCCCTCTCCATAACTCAACAGTTGCGGTCGCTCTGTGAAGCCTGTGAGGGTAATGAGGAAGATCGCTTTCTAGACTTCATCAGCGGATACTGCTTAGGCTATGCTGACCATTCTCGTGGTTTTTGAGGGATGAGCAATGAAGAGCTTCCCGTATTGCATCAAGCTGTGAGGCAGAGGAGACTTTGTGGGAAAGGACGAGTAGCAGACCGAGCAGAGGGTTGAACCCCCCCCTTTTTTTTGTACCCTTTATCCAATTTATGAATAAAAAATTACTTTATGTGCTCAACCTTGATCGTCTTTTACTTACTCGCTCGCTATACAATTCTATTGGTGGGTTGTGGAGTCCCAAAAACTTGTCGTATCTGCAATCACCCATGGACAGGGTCTACGAATCAGGTTCACGAACAGGATTTCTCTGGTCGTGCCCATGTGTCCGTAGGGGCTTTGTTGTCGTTTAGTCTCTTTTTCATGCCACGTGGCGAATTTGTGATAATAAATTCACCACGTAGGCTGCACGTTTATCGAAACTGGCGCCTCGTTTCTCCCGCCAGTTGTCCCTCGATATTTGCAGGAGATTTTGGTGGCAAACCTTCCATGATTTCAGTTTTCGCGCTCCTGTCATGATTTTGGGGATTATTCGAGGGGGGACCGTTCTATAAGTTTCCATCATTTGACGAGTAGAGGAAAGAGAATTCAAGCATCAAATCCCCTGTTCATTTTTCAAAATTTGCCGCTTCTTGAATTCCTCCTCGTGCCACCATGTCGATAGGCGTTGTCCAGAAACTAAGGTCCTCCCTGTCGATTCCCGACTCCATCGCCATCACTCCTATTCTTTTCAGATCCATAGATGATCTTAAAGGCAGCAGCTCTGAGAAGCTCTTCATGTATCCTTCTCAGATGCTGAGGAGCTCCCTTTCTTTTCCTTTCCCTGAGCTGGTCAGGGACTTCATGCGCCGATTCAATCTTCTCTCGGTGCAATGCTCCCCCAATCTGCTACGGGTGCTGATTTGCGTTGTCAGGATTGACCACAAGCTGCAGCTTCAGCTTGGGGTGGACGACATCCACCATCTGTATGACTTGAGGAAGTCGGAGCACGCCTACTATCTTTGGGCGAGACCTGGCGCGGTCCCTCTTGTGGAAAGGCTTCCTTCATCCGATAGCGGATGGAGGGACAAATACCTCGTGCAAATGACCGGCCCGTGGGTGCTTCCTGCCACTGCTTCGGGTAACGCGCCGTGGGTGCCATGTTGCCTTCGCCAGGCGAAATTGGGTGAGCACGAAATCATTGGATCTCATACAACTTATCCACCCTTGCCTTCTCTATTTAGCTAATAGGCCTCCTTATTCTCCCTGCAGATGATTCGGAGCGCGCGCCCCCAGACCCATCGGTGGTGAAGCTGGATCAGATTGCCAGGGCTCAAAAGCTGGAGGAAAAAGGATTTTCGCAAAATCCTTGACCTCCCCGCATCCAGGGCTACCGGCTCTTCTTTGACAGTAGCTGGCTCGTCCTCATGGTTCGATGTATCTCCTGCCCTTGCTGAGGCTGCCGCTTTCGAAGAAGTGGGCGAACGGTCCACCGCCTCCAGAGGCAAGTTGGCTTTGAAGAAGAGGCCTAGACTGCCCCTTCCTTCAAAACGGCGGAGCAAAGCTGCTCGCTCGACCTCATCAGCTGAGGGGGCGGACTCTAAAGGCAGAGTCGAAGCCCTACCGGATGCTTCCCTTGTATCCCCCACGGGGATCGAACTACCTTCGGGCGCTGTCGGTGCGGCTACCGCCGAGCTTTCTTTGCCCTCCCTCAAAGAGGGATGCCCACCAAGCTATCCAGTATTTCAGGTACCAGAGACGGTGGAGGTTCCCTCTTCCCCGGAAGTCGATCCTTCCTTTGTCGAGGAGGTAGTGGCCACGGCTTCATCAGCTCCTCTGCATGGGGTTGTCCCAGTTGCCGCGGCAAGCTTAGTGCCTGCGGTCGCTGCTTCGTCGGAGTTGCCCCCAGCCAAGAGGCCGGAGGGTTCTCTCAACATGACTACTCCTTCGAAGGTGCCACCAATCGTTCCGGCTTCTGCTAGGATGTCCCCAGTCGATTTGGCCGTGGTGGACGCTCCTCCTGTAGCGACGTTCGCGGTTTCACTTGGTGCTGCCATGGAGGCTTGGGCTCCGCGCTCTGCTCCCTCGGACACCCCCTCGGCCTTTGCTTCCCCAGCTGCAGCCGGTACCCATTGAGGAGGACCCTTTGATGATCGTGCCAGCAAGGAGTTAGCCAGTGCACAGCTCAAGGGCTGTCTCCTTGAGGGCGACTTGAATTCTGCTCGCCGAGCTATGACGGAAGCGCTTTTCACTCGGCTTAGCTGGAGTTTTTACAATGTACGTGTTCGACCCCTATCTTCAAAGTTTCTTCTTCAAGCCTTTAACCATTTTCTTTTCAAAATTATGTCATCTGGAAAGCACTCAATGAGCGAAGCCTGGATGCGATGAGGTCTGAAGACCTCCTGAAGTCGGCCCAAGAGCTCGCTCACCGCAGAGAAGCACATCTTAAGTCGGCTGAGGAATAGACTGTGATCGCGAAGCGAGCGTGTCTTGCTATGGAACTCGCCGAATCCTCCGCTCGTCGGGACTTGTCTGCCGCTGAGGTTCAGGCTGTCGCTGCTGAAGATCGCGTGAGAGAGCTTCTTGAGCTGAAGCTCTCTCAGTCGTTCGATCAGGCTTCCTTTTCCTTGTGGGCGCATAACGCAGAAAAGCGAGTTGAAGCCATGATGCATGAGTCGCAAGAGCAGCAAATCAAGATCTGTGAACTTCGAACCGATTGTGCAGTCGCTTATGAGGATGGTCTGTTGAAGGGTCAAGCAAAAGCCTGTGCGACTATGAGGGACCAGATGAAGAAACTTTCGGATTCCTTGACGACTTGTGCCAAGAAGAACTACAGTTGTGGATATCGTCAAGGTTTTGAAGATAGATCCAACAACGTCTCTCCTCATATCGCCGCTGATCCTCCTTCTGTTCGTGAGTCTGGCCCTAGTGACGGGTCTCAGACCTAGACATTTTTGTAAAATAAATGATGTTTTCATAAACGACTTGTCTTTTACATGTCTGCTTGCTTTCGCATGATCTGAATGTTTGGAGTGCTTATTGTCGTGATAAAAGAGTTTTGCGTCCACTTGATGGACTAACTCTGACTTATCCCGTCATCGCGACCTCTGTAGGGCCGGTGGCCCTAGAATGGCAGGGGAAGATTATCCCTTTTTTTCTGTCCTCATCGTGCGAGTGAGTCTTGTGCGCTCCTTCAGCTCCTGTTTGCAGATTTTGTAGATGGAGTGCTTCGGACAAGGGGGAGGTCCTGTTCGTCCTTTGTTAGCGACCTCCAAGGGTTGGTCATAGAGCTTGGGCTCTAGGTGACCGTGTGAGCATAGGGGGAAGCTTGTACTTTCGAACGACCTCATCGTTTGAGTGTAACCTATGTGTCTCACTTTTGCAAACCTTTTACTCGAGTGCTTATCGATGGATGGGGCGTCCCCCGCACGACCCCTTACAAAGAGTGCTCATCCAATCTACCTGAAATGGATCAATGCGCGACCTCCGTGGAGTGCTATGCTCGCGACCTCCGTGGAGTGCTATACTCGCGACCTCTGTGGAGTGCTATATTTGAAACCAAGTTCACGCGCGACCTCGAACGGGCTCTTATTTACATGAAATATTTCTCACGCATAAAAACTTTTTTATTTCAGAAATGGTACTTTTTCAAATGCATTACATTGCGAGGTCTCATGAGTGCCTCTCCATTCATTCGTTCCAGATAATAAGCTCCTTTGGGGCCCAATCCGATGATCTTGTACGAGCCTTCCCAACTGGGCCCGAGCTTACCATCGGATCTTTTGCGGGATTCGGGGAATACCTCTTGAAGGACCAGGTCCCCCACTCAGAAGCTTCGTCGTGAAACCTCTTGTTGTAGCTTCGTGCGATCTGGTTCCGGTAGTTCGCCATTCTGACGGAAGTTGTTTCCCTTTGCTCGTCCCTAAGGTCGAGATCAGACACGAGATTCTCTTCATTGATCCGTGGCTCAAAGTTCTCAGTTCGAAATGTCAGGATCCCGAGCTCTATGGGGATTACAGCCTCGACGCCAAAAGCCAAGGAAAAGGGGGTCTCCCCTATGGCCCTTTGCGCCGTGGTGCGGTACGCCCATAACACCGAAGGAAGCTCATCCACCCAGTTGCCTTTGGCCGCGTTGAGCCATTTCTTGATCTCGTCCAGGATGGTACGGTTGGTGATTTCCGCCTGACCATTTCCTTAAGGGTAACGCGAAGAGGGGAAAAGGTGCTTTATGCCCAATTCCTCGCATAACTCCATCATGGTGGCATTATCGAATTGTGTCCCATTGTTGGAGATTATGGTGTTCGGTACTCCGAAAAGATACACGATCTCCTTCCAAAGGAAACTTCGTACCTCGATATCGCGGATTCTGGCAAGGACCACGGCCTGCACCCACTTGGTGAAATAGTCAGTGGCGACCAGGAGGAATCGCTTTTGGGACGGCGCCAAGGGCATGGGCCCTACTATATTGAATCCCCATTGAGCGAACGGCGAGGGACTTGATTGAGTATTCAAATCCCTGGCTGGTCGGTGAATTAGGGGATCGAATCGTTGGCACTTGTCGCATTTCCTCACCAAGTTGACCGAGTCCTTTGCAAGGGTTGGCCAGAAGTACCTAACTCTCAGCGCGCGCCTCGCTAAGGACCTCGAGGCTGTGTGGCTTCCGCACGCCCCTGAATGCATTTCTTTTAATATTTCTTCAGCTTCTTCGGGATTAACACACCTGAGGAGAGGGCCTTGAAAGCTTTACTTATACAATATGCCCTCATCAGAGACCAAGAACCGAGCGGATCGGCTCTTGATTTTCCTAGCCTCTTCCTTATCTGCTGGGAGGAAGTTGTCTTTCAAGTAGGACAGAACGGGGTCCATCCAGATCGGTTCACGGGTTGTTGACTCCACAGCCATAACCCATTTGGGATGGGTTATGCGTGGCTCTCTCAAGAATTCGACCTGAATCTCCCGGCATGGTTCTCCCTCCAGCGTACTTGCCAGATTTGCTAGAGCGTCAGCATGAGTATTCCGCTCGCGATCGATTGCGTGGATTTCCCACTCAACGATTCGTTCAAGCAAAGTACGGGTGTAGCCCTGATAGGCCGCCATTCTATCATCCTTCGTCTGATATTCTCCATTGCTCTGATAAACCATGAGCTGGGAATTGCTGTAGATCGCCAATTTATGGACGGCGAGATCTACGGTGAATTCCAAGCCCGCGATGAGTGCCTCGTACTCGGCTTCGTTGTTAGAAGCGTTGAATCTTAGTTTGATTGCGTGTTCAAACATGAAACCGTCTTCATTGCGTAGGATCATCCTTGCTCCTGCCCCTTTTGGTTGGACGCCCCATCGACATGGAGTGTCCAGGAAATTGGCCTGCAATCAGAGATTAAACAGACCTGCTGCTAGGCAGGTGTAAGGTCGGCGATGATGTCTGCGACGACCTATCCTTTAATTGCACTCTTGGGCCGATAGTGGATATCAAAAGCTGAAAGCTCCACCGCTCATTTGAGCAATCATCCCGTGACGTCCGCCTTTTGAAATATAGCTTTGAGCGGCGAGTCGGTGATGAAATGAATTGTATGGGCATGGAAGTAATGGCGCAGTTTCCAGGCGGAAACAAGCAAGGCAAACGCAAGCTTTTCGATGCTGGAATACCTGGTCTCTGCCCTGCTGAGCGCCTTACTTGCATAGTAGATTGCCCTCTGCCCTTGGTCGATATCCTTCAATAGCGCGGAGCTAACAGCGTGCTCGGAGGCTGCAATGTAGAGAAACAAAGTGTCTCCTAAGGAAGGACATACCAGGAGTTGTAGCGTGCTGAGGTACTTTTTGATTTCTTCAAACGCCTTCTGACACTCTAGCGTCCATTCGAATCTCTAAGCCTTCCGCAGCAACTAGAAGAACGGCTGGCATCGATCAGTGGCCCTGGAGATGAATCGATTGAGAGCGGCCAACCTCCCCGCCAGCTTCTGTACTTCTTTTTTGTCCCGTGGGGGCTCCATGTCCAATATCGCCTTGATTTGGTCAGGGTTGGCTTCGATTCCTCGCTGCGTCGTCAGGTACCCGAGAAATTTGCTCGAGGTGACTCTGAAAGAGCATTTTGTCGCATATAGTTTGAGGCTGTACTTACACAGCACAGCGAAGATTTCTTCTATATGAGCTAAGTGGTCAACTCGGCGCTCACATTTTACCATCATGTCATCGATGTAAACCTCTACAGTCTTACCGATCTGATGTTGGAAGATTTTAGTTACCAACCTCTGATAAGTGGCCCATGCGTTCTTTAACCCGAACGGCATCACTTTATAGCAGTAGATGCCCGTAGGGGTTATGAACGCTGTCCTCTCTTGGTCAGGCTCATGCATTGGGATTTGGTGGTAGCCTGAATAAGCACCCATAAAACTCATTAGTTCATTACCCGATGAGGAGTCCACCAGTTGGTCGATCTTCGAAAGTGGGAAGCTGTCCTTTGGACAGATGCTGTTCAGGTCGGTGAAGTCCACACAGACCCGCCACTTTTTGTTCTTTTTTGGAACTGCCAAGGTATTGGTCAGCCACTCGGGGTGTCACACTTCTCATATGAACCCTGTGACCAGGAGTTTATTCACCTCGTCCCGCATCGCCTCGGCGTGCGTGGTGGCCATTCGTTGCTGCTTCTGTCGGACTGGGCGGATGATTGGTGATATGGACAGCCGATGACTCGCCACCCCAGGATCAATTCCCGGCATGTCTTGAGGCTTCCAAGCAAAGATGTCCTTGTTCTCGACGAGGAGGTCGAGTATCACCTCTCTCTTCTGCGGAGAGTAAACTCCCAACGAGAAAGTACTTCTCGGGGTCGAAGGGGTCTATTGGGACCTTCTTGAGGTCTTCAAGGACCCTGTCTTCGGGACCAGGTCGGCGCTCGTCGGCCTGGACTCGGTTCTGCAGTAATTGCTACATTTTTGGATGAATTTCTCTGTCCTCAGGCTGCTCCTCGAAGTCCGGTAGGTTCGACTTCCCTGCCATTGCCACCATGTAGCACCGCTTTGCGGCAACCTGGTCTCCGTGAATCTCCATTATCCCGTCAGCCGTGGGGAAACAGAGCCGCTGATGTTACGTAGATGGAATCGCCTTCATCGCCGCTAGCCAGGTGCATCCGATGATGGCGTTGTATGGAGACGGGAGGTCCATGATAATGAACTCCATCATGGTGGTCCGATTCCCTGCTCGAACCGGCAGTGTGATTCGTCGAGCGGGGATGACTCGCGCTCCGTTGAATGCGACCAGAGGGTCCTTCGTGGGAGTGAGGTCAGTGGCTTTTAATCCCATGCGAAGAAAGGGTTTTATGAAGAGGATGTCGGCCGAGCTTCCTGTATCAACGAGAATTCTCTTGACGTCGAAATTAGAGATACGCAGGGTGATTACCAGGGCGTCCGAGTGCGGGGCTTGGACTCCTTCCAGGTCGGCGTCAGAGAAAATGATGGCTCCTTCATCACTGCTTCTTTGTCTCTTCACGACCAGCTTTGGCTCTTGGTCGATGTGCATCATTTTGAAGGAAACCTGCATTGTTTTCGAGTCTCGACAGGCACTTTTCGGCCAGATATAATGCGGTACGCCTCCAAAAATGACATCAATGACCCCTGTCGATGTATTAGGGCCAATGTTCATCACATGCTTCTCATCGGAGGCCGAGGGTTTCTCTACAGGACCATATTCCTTTAAGCGTCCCTTTTGGAATTGGGTCTCCAAGAAGCCCCAGAGGATTCGGCATTGGTCGGTAGTATGGCCCACGCTCTTGTGGTAGTCACGGCGGAGAGCTTGGTCCCGCTTTGATTCGTCGCTCCTCATGGGTGAGGGCCATCGGAACCTCGGCTCCCCCTGGAATTTGGACAAGATATGTGATGGAGTGACCTTGAAGAACATCCATCGTCCTTCTCGTACCTCGTTTGTTGAGGCACCAAGCTTCTTGACCTTCTCGCTCCCCTGGACCTTCTTATGCAGCTCCTATGAACGTTTGACTGCTGGTGATGGGGCGGCAACCGTTGGTGGAGTTCTAGACGCAGCCATCGCCTGCTTAAGGGTCCTCGATTCTTCTTCCACCTTGGCGTACTTTTCAGATTGCCCCATTAAATCACGCAAGTCGTACGGGGTACGCTTGATAAGGGATTCCTTGAGGCCGTTTTTGGACAGCAGGCCATTCCGGAAAGCCATTATAGCTGCGTCCTCGTTGCAATCTTCCACTTCGAATTTAAGGATGCGGAAGTGATCGACAAACTGCCGAATCGTTTCAGCCGACAGCATCTGGATCTTCATGAGATCGCCGAGGTTCTTCTTCCTCCGCCGACTACAGATGAAGTGCTCGGTTAATATAGTGCTGAGCTCTTTGAAAGTTTTGATTGTCGCAGGGGGAAGGAGGTGGAACCATGTTAAAGCGGCCTCTTCCAGGCTGGAAGGGAAAAGGTGGCACATAAGCCCATCGTAGAGCTCATACAAGGCCATCGAATGTCGAAATGCCAAGATATGATCATAGAGATCCGTCGTGCCATTGTACATCTTGAATTTGGGCTGGACGAACTTTTGGGGAAGTCGTTCCCTGAGAATCTCTGTGCAAAACGGGGAGGCAAATCCCCGTATTGCATGCTCCACCATTTCACGATTCGGAATGCACCGTACCTCGGAGCAAAGATTGTAACGCGGCCACGCGATTGCGTCCCCAGTTCGAGGGCGGTGTGGGGAATCATACCGACGCCCTTCCGAAACCTCACGTAAGATCGATCGCCCCTGGGGCGCTTGCCTCCGAGAGGCTTCCCGTCCTGCGGAGCATTCTCCTTGAGGTGAGCGCTCGCGCCTTTGTCTTCCGTGGGGCCGTCGACCCGCTCGAGGGGAGCGCGAGCGCCGACGAGACCCGTTGCCTCTGATTGAAGGAAGAGGTACTTCCTTCCAATCCTTCAGCGTTGATGGTAGGTGGGTTTGGCCGTACGGGGTGGCGGCTGGACTTCTTCTTGAACTGGTTGTTGTCGATTCACGTTCGTATAGAACTGTTGTATCGACGCTTCGATCATCTGTTGCATTGACTCTTGCAGACGAGTAAATAGAGTTTCCTGCATGGACTCCATTACCCGCCTAAAGCCCTGGACTTGACTAGCCAAGGTTTCCGGGGAGCCGTAGGCAGCATCGGATGGGAGAACGTCTTTTTCCTGTTGTCCTCCTACATTAGTGTCACTCAGACCTGACATTGCGGACACTGGCTTTTTGTTTAAGTATCCCACAGACGTCGCCAAACTGAGGAGGATATTTCCCCCCTTCAGTTAGATTTGTAAATGCACTAGAGAACTCAATGATTGGATTTCACTCAATGGGTAACTCTCCTCGCCTTTCTTTTTGACTGTGCTTATAACTCAATGAATGACTGTCTGACTGGGCCTGTAGAGTGCTGAGCGCGCGACCACTTTATAGGCTGCCTACGTACCCCTTCGAGATCAAGTCACACGTAGTTCCTTTAACGTCCTTGTAACCGCCTTGCCACTAAGTGCTTAATGGGCCCTTTTCCGGGGAAACGTTCCCGGTATTTATGTTCCACGTTGGTCCTTGACCACCCACGTTTTGTGGGTAATGGGCCTTAAATGCTACCTTGGCAGTTACAGGCGTTAGTGGTCTTTTGACCGTTTCTTCTTGCTCGGGGTCTCTTGATATGCCCGCACGTACGCTACACATCATGCCTTCGAGGAGTAAGGTCGACCGATCAGACCTCATGTCTGGTCGTGTCTTAGACTACTCGCCTTCGGGTAGTAAGGTCGATCAACCAGATCTCATGCCTGGTCGTGCCTTAGACTACTCGCATTCGAGGAGTAAGGTCGACCGACCAGACCTCATGCCTGGTTGTGCGTTAGACTAGTCGCATTCGAGGAGTAAGGTCGATCTACCAGACCTTATGTCTGGTCGTCCCTTAGATTACTCGCCTTAGGGTGCCCAACCGCCCAACTAGACACTGGATCTAGTCGTGTCGACACATCTAGGAGAGTCATCATGACCAAGGATTGAAACTCGGATTTGCAAGTCCCATGATAGGCCCACGTTTGTCCTGATATGACGCATTACCTCTTGAGGTGACACGTATCGCGATAAGAATTTTTACCTCCACAATCTTCTTTTTGAATCCAATTTTGTAAAGTTCTAGATACCTTATGTAAAGTTCTAGACCTTTTATGTAAAGTTCCTTTCTATATAGAAATACAAAAAATCGATTAACAATAATAAAAAAAAAAAAACAACACCACGGAAAAAAAAAGTGAATCAACACCAGGGAATGAGAGTTATCAGCGATTAAAAAAAACTTCAACTTAGAGAGAGAGAGAGAGAGAGGGAGGGGGGGGGGGGGGGGGGGAGGGGGAAAATAAAGAATTAAAGGACTTGATTAATAGAAATAAAGTTCTACTTTTTTTTCTCTCTCCAAGTTCTATTTAAAAAAGGTTAAAGACATTTAAGTCCATTCAAACTTGAAAAAAACCATATAAGCCCTATTAAAATTTGGACAGACGTACGAGTATCTGGAAAGTTAGAAAAACTCAATTATCATCCCTGAGTTAAATTTTCATCCAAACGTAACGGAATATTCCTAGAATATTCCATCACATATAATTGTGTAGACATTGAAGTCCTTATAAACAGTTATAAAGACAAATTAATCCCTGCAAAAGATAAAATTGTCCCTAAAAGACTTTTACATTAAATTGTGTACACATTGCAGTCCTTATAAATAATTATAAAGACAAATTAGTCATCGCAAAAGATAAAATTGCCCTTGAAAGACTTTTACATTTAATTGAATAGACATTATAGTCCTTATAAACAATCGTAAAGACAAATTGGTCCCTCTAAAAGGCAAAAATACCTCTGAAGGATTTTTACATTTAATTGTGCAGACATTGCAGTCCTTATAAACAATCATAAAGACAAATAATATAATTTTTTTTTATATCTTCTATCATATCTCTCACACTCCACTTGAAGATCTCAATTTGGATGTAAAAATAATATTTTAACCAGTAGAATGCATTCTTTTTACCTTTTTATCTTCTATCCTATCACTCACACTCCACCTAAAGATTTCAATTTAGATGTAAAAGAATATTTTAACCAGTAGAATGCATTCTTTTTATCTTTTTGTTTGTAAGGAAGTAAAAAAAGTGACATGATTTTATTGAAATTCTCTATGCTAGGAATGTAAATAAACAAATTTTGTGGAAAATCATGTATAGGTATTTCAAAGCAAGCAAACATTTTAAAGAAAAGAATAAATAAAAAAAAATTAAATTATTTGTCTTTATGATTGTTTATATGTTAATAAAGACTGTAATTTCTACACAATTAAATGTAAAAATCTTTTAGGGGCATTTTTGTCTTTTACATGGACCAATTTGTCTTTACGATTATTTATAAGGGTTGTAATGTCTATCCAATTAAATGTAAAAATCTTTCAGGGGCAATTTTATCTTTTACAAGGACTAATTTGTCCTTATGATTGTTTATAGGGATTGCAATGTGTACATAATTTGATGCAAAAGTCTTTCGGGGACAATTTTATCTCTTGCAGGAAATAATTTATCTTTATGACTGTTTATAAGGACTTCAATGTCTACACAATTATATGTGACGGAGTCTCTTGAGAATATTCTGTTAAGTTTGGATGAAAATTTAACTGAGGGATGATAATTGGGTTTTTCTGTGTTTTCAGGGACTCATATGTCTGTCCCAATTTTAGTAAGGACTTATATGAATTTTTTCATGTTTGTAGGGACTTAGATGTCTTTAACCTTTTTTTAATTAACGTGGAATCCATGATTTCATAATATTTTTTACACATTATTTAACGTTAACAGAGGATGAGTGAGTCATCAGCAATTTATTACACTTCTAGAGTATAATATTTGTAAATTTAAACTGTAATTTATAAGTTATAACTTATAATCTATAAATTTAAACTGCAACAAACATGATCAATATAATATCAAAAGCATCTATTTTTCAACTTACATATTATGATTTTTTAAAATTGTTTTTAACTTAAACATGCAACAATGATTTATTTTAAGTTAAAGGCTATAATTAATGAGTCTAGAAACTATGCATTTGGAAACAATATAATTTAAAAATCGTTGTTGCTGTAAAGGGTTTTTTTGTGGCACTATCTTTACCTGATTTATTTACAAATTGGGTCATTTTTAAAAATTACCATGGTTTTGAGATTATTTTCAGTTTTTTACACTCGTCAACATTTATTGGCAAATCTAGTCTTGAAATAGAATCAACATGAGACATGTTAATTGTCATTATATCATAAACCAGATTTTTATTTTTTTTTATTATTTAGGTTGAAGACAGATGATGTACTTTTGTATTTGTTTCTTGATTTTTTTTTATTGAATTGATTAGGAATTTTGTTATATTAAGATTTACGTGTTTACTTTAAATCTCAATTATTTAATTTTTTTAAAATTAAGATTTATAAAAATTTAAACGAAAGTCAATAAAAAAATTCTAAACAACTCTAAAAATATTAATAAAAAATGTCTGGTCTGATTGAAAGAAGTTCAGTGTGCCCTGATAAAAATGTGTCGCCTACAAAACTTGTGCCTGGACTATTTAACCTGATAGGTGTTTTCTCAATAAGGAATATTCAACAAAATAAAGATCACTGTAAATACATAAATCCATATACAAATAACAAAGGTTACTACGTTCTTATAAACATAGATAAACCTATATAAGTCCCTGTTAAAATTATGATACATGTACAAGACCCTGAAAGTTCACATAAACCCAATTATCATCCGTGGATTAAATTTTTATCCAAATTTGACAGAATATTTCCAGAATGCTCCATCACCATGTTATTGTGTAGACATTGTAGTCCCTATAAGTAATCTTAAAGATAAATTTTATGCAAAATATCAAATTAACTCTATAGGACTTTTATATTTATTAGTTCTTAGAGAGATTATTTAGAGGGGTAAATAAGTGAGGGGAAATTTAGTCATTTTATGGTATAAGTTAGGGTTAACCTCTGTAGATAGCATTGATGTATATGGATTTTTATGAGTTTTTAAATATTTGTACGTTTGTTCCAATTTTGATAATGACTTATAAGAGATTATCAATATTTCTATGGATGAGAATGGTTTTAACCCGGAGAAAAATCAAGATTACAATATAACAATTAACATGTCACGTAAGCCTCGTTTGGTTTGTGTCATTTTTTTGAGTAAAATTACTTAATCAGGAATCAGTTTACCATGAATTATTTTATTAGGAATTTTGATTCCATCAGAATGTTTGGTTAGTTAGTGGATTTCTTCAAAGAATCATTTTTTAGTGTTTGGTTCATACATGGAAAATGATAAAGAATTTGATTTAAATATCTAAAATACCCTTACTGTTATATATATGCTTGCAAAATTTATTTCTTTATCCATATCACAAATATAAAAAAATGAGTAATTTTTTTATAAATATTTTTATAAATATTTAATGAATGCAAATAAATAAAATAATTGATTATATAATTAAACATATAATAATAGGCAGGAGGCTTAATTTGTGTTGAATCCGCAGGATCTGCCTTTGACAACAATCGCTTACACCTTCATTTTTATTAGTTATGGATTCAGATGTACTGCTTTAGGCCTAAACTCACATCACACATCACATATTATATCAATTATAATAATATCTAAATCCATCTATAAAAATAAAAACTGAATTTAAAAAATAAATTAACATCTAATACACAGTTAAGATTTTTCACATCACATATAAAAATTATAACAAAATTTTTAGTTAAAAAATCAAAATGACTATATAAACCCATTATATGGGTGGTGGATTAAAAAAAAAGATGAGGCTATTTATTTTAGAAGGGATGTACATAGTAATTTTATTAATTTGTAAATGATATAATAGTAATCTAATTTAGGATTCCTGATGGAATTTGAGATTACCACCACAAAGGGTGGGAATCTGATTCCACCCTATTTTTTCACATGCATGAATTTTAATTTTAGTGGGGCCCATAATTACTATCGAGATTGTTACCAACCAAACACTGGATTTTATACACTTTCTTGATAATCTCACATGGAATCAAATTCCATCCCAGAATAACACGAACCAAACGGGGAGTGTCAATAGAAAAAATGCTGAAAAGATGATGAACCAAACACAACAAATAATAAGATTCACAATTATTTAAAAAAAAATTGGGTGAATTGTTCAAATGCCCCTTGACCAAGGGTCTAGCTTTTTTTTTATCCGTTGACTTATTTATTTATTTTTTGTTTACCCTTGAAATCTGATTCTATTTTTTTTTGCCCCTGATATGTGTCACCTCATTTTTTATACCTAAACTATCTGCATCTGTAAATTGGTATTATGCTTCTATAATTGATTGTTACATTTCTGTAAGCGATCAATATATTTCTGTAATTTATATGTTCTTAGTTTAATTCCATATATGATATTACATATCTGTTTTGTAAATTATAATTTTTGTAATTTTTGTTATAATTTTTATAAGAATGATAGATGATATTATATTTTTTGTTCTCTAAATAGTAATTTATGTCATTGGGGCATTACATTAGTAGTTTTTGTTGTAGTTGTTATATTAATGATAGTTTCTATTGTAATTGGGTATTACATTGGTAGTTGTTATGTTGCAGTTGTTACATTGGTATACACTATGTAATTATGTAATTTCTATTGCATTGTTGTTATGTTAATGATTTATTTAAATCATTTGTTACATTCTGTAATTGCTTATAAAGTTTATGTAATGGGTCATTTACATATATGTAAATTGATATTAAATTACTGTAATTAGTTATTACATTTATGTAAAATTATATGTGCTTAGGTTAATTACATTGACACTTATTGTAATTGGTTATATAATGTTTTAGTTTATGTAATTATTGTAGATGGATCAAGAAATACTTCCACGTAAATATTACAGTCGTTGTTCGTATATTTCCAGTTCAGATTCATGCTATTACTAATTTTGTTCATATTGCTAATTTAAAATTTATATAAGTGTATGATTGGTTGTTGTATTTTTGATGTAGCTTGGATAGCGCGTTCTCCGTTATGAAGTATGTTGAATGTGTAGTTTGATGGTCTTTCAGTAGGTTTTATTTCACCCAAGAGGACATCAAGAGGATTAAGGGTGAGACAATATCTAAAACGTTGTAATTTAAATAATTGATATATTTATTTTAACGAAACTTTGAGATTGTATTTACAATGATTTTGTGTACATTGAATGCACTTACAAATGATAATGAAATGAATTACAGTTTATGGATCTATTGTAATGACATAGAAAATGTATATATAATCATTTTGTGTTTAAACATCTTTGTGTATGTTTAGTCAAAAAAATATCTTTGTGTACATAATATTTTTGGTAAATAACTATTATATATTTGTAACTATGTGTATGATTTCTGTATGTATCACATCATATTTCTGTATTTCTATAACTGGCTGTAAGGGTAGTTTGGGTATTATAAAAATCAGGAGAAAAAAGGACCAAATTTTGGGGGTAAATAAAAAAAAAAGTCAAGGGGTAGAAAAACAATTAGACCCTTGGTCAAAGGGCATTTCAACAATTCACCTAAAAATTTTCCTTCTAAATATTCTTTTGGTGTAGTTTGGATATAGATATATGCTATTTTGGGATTCATGACTAATCTAGGAATACATTACAATACTAGTGAAATAGTTAATTTTTTATTTCGTTATATTTTTAGTTATTCTTGTTGGGAAATGTAATAATAAAGTTTTTTGTTGTTTGGCTGACCATTGATAAGTTGTGGATAAAAAGTGAATAAGAAGTAGATAAAGATTTATGGAAAGTGAGAAAATGATTTCAGTCTACTGATTTATAGGATATGATGACAATTGATTTGACAATGGAGCTCTTTATACCAGTGGAATGGATTGGGTGAAAAAACACAATTATATGAGAGACTTGGATTTTATTACAAATATCAACTTATTCTCATTTATTCTAATATAGCTACATTTTCCTTCCACCCAGACAAATTTTTAGACCTAATCTCTTCTTATTTCCTCCTATTCTACTACCCAAATGTTACTCATGATTGATTCCTCCATGTCTCACATTTCCTTGATCCAGGTTGCCTTTGAAAAAGAGGTTATAAAAAAACTTAATAATATTTTCATATCTTAACAAGTTTTTTAGGTGGGTAAATTTTTTTTTCATGGTCAAACTTCCCCTATCAACGGGTAATGAGACTCGAATCCAAATCCCATTACTAAAGAGAGGGTATCTCTCGCATCCTATCAAGAGCAAGTTCGGTATATCTTAACAAAATAACCTACTACTGACAGATTATTCTAAACTCTGATAATCTTATTAAATATACTAGAGTTAAAATCAATTCTTTCAAAATAAATATTACTAATTAATAATTATTTAACTCCTTTTTGTTGTTGTCAAAAAAGTTCATTTTGAGATTACTTCCTCAACACGCCCCCGCCAACGGACGAAGGATTGGACGTCTCGCCCCGAGATAAGGAAGAGGCTTTGGGGCAGACACCCCCGCTTGAAGATGGCAAAGGGGACGGGGAAGGCGTCGCGCCAGGGTTGATAGTGGTGCCACCTAATAAAGATTTTCAGCTCCTCTCCCGGAAACTTAGGGCACGACCGATGTCCCCCATGCGAAGACTCTCCTGAGGAGGACACGCATTGAGAGACGATTCACCTACAAAGGAGGATGTTTAAATAAAAAAGAGGGCAAAACGGTTGACACCAAGGAAGAAGACCAACCAAATCCCAGGTAAGAGTCCCTCCAATGGAGCGGAACGCAAAACATGCAACCTTCGAGCGCCCACGCGCCTTGAATCTTGAAGAGTTTGGACCGCCAATCCTTGATCAGCTCCCGCGAAGCCGACCTCCGCGCCAGGTAGAACATCCGGCCTTCTCCGTTGAGGAACTTCAGTGCATAGAAGCTCCGCACCTCGCTCAGGCCGAGGTTGATGCCGCAAGCACGATTGAGGGCAGTAACTGCCATCAAAATGCGATAGGCGCTCGGGACGAGCTGGAGAGGGTGAAGGCCGAAGAAGGTCAAAAATTCCATTATCAGTAAAGATAACGGGAAGGTAATCATGCCAGCCTCGATCAAGCCAGAGTAGAGTAGGAGGGTTTCAGGATCTAGTTGAGGGGGCATATCCCCGGTATATTCCTCAACGACAAGGCTTTCGGGAAAGTTGGCCATTTTTAAGCAAGGAACAAGAGTGGAAGGACGCACTAGACAAAACCTACGAGAAAAAAGATCCTATTGAATTAAGAACTCAACAGCAAGAGAGCATATATAAGGGATCAAGACCGGAACCCTAACTGCCACTGTCGATACAGGAAGACGAGGTGGCAAAATTAAAATCAAGGAGTTATTCCCCCCCAGTAAATGGTACTAAATGAAGAGGGCAACTCGAGAAAGTGACAAGTGTTGTAGGCACAAGCCATCGGGCCCAACACCCAAATCTAGTCGACGTGAAAGGCTTGGTGAGCCAGTCGTTCAGTCTGGCAGGCTTCCCCAGATCAGTTCTTCCTGGCCCCCAAGAAATTGAGGGCCCAAAAGAAGGGGGCATTTGTAAGTGACCGAATTAGTCAGTGCCGAATAAACACAATGGCCGGACTAGGAGCAGCCCCTGTTGATAAAAATGGGCCGGAGGAAGGGGAACCCATGGGCCAGAAATTTCACCAACGGCTCAGATTAATCCGCTTTCCTTCGAAAGTCGGGCAGATGATTAAGCCCAATCTAAAAAGGCAACCATACGCTGTTAAGTCACAGGACATGAATCAAACGTTGCCCGACCTTCAGATTAAGCCGACTAGAGGGCAATACTCGAGTAGAAGGCAGATCGGCCATAGGGCCCTCCTCTACGGAAGAACGGTTAGCGAAGGGCATATTCCCTGACACTGGAAAATGACAGTTCGTTAGAAGAACGGTTATAGTATGATGATGATCCCTAGGAGCCGCGTGTTCAAGGATCCTGAGGCCACATGGAGATTCCATATCGTGATATGATCACCTCGCAAGGCAAAGCTCGGCACGCCCTTATGGAGTATAAAAGGGGAGACTTCCCCTCCTTCTAGAGGTATGTAGATAATGACTCTCTCTCCTATGAAAACGGAATGACTCCAAATTTCTCTTCTTCCCAGGAGGAAAAGATTTACTGACTTGAGCGTCGGAGGGGCGTTAGCCGACACCACACTGGTGTGAGTTTCAGGTACCCAAAGCCCCAGGGGAAGGAAGGAGGAGCCGGACGATCAAGAAGGCTGCAGGCGGTGATGAATTGACGCGAAAGGGAGAACCAGCCCACGCCATCTCGGGTCTACATCCAAAGCCTGGATCATCGAAGATCCGGCCCAAGAGGGGAGAACCAGATTCCATCCCCCACAAGTTTGAGCCGACTGTGGGATGAGAGCAAGAAGCCATCCTAAACTACGACCAAAGAAGATGGTGTTGACAAGGACTCAATCGATAGTTCGTGAGCAAGGTGGAGAAGGAGAGCGTGTGACGCCCAATGACCCACCCGCGCCGAAGGGCAAGGAGACAATCGACGGATCCACCTCACGAAACCCGACCCTAGAGGCGGGCCGTGACTTTGTTTAGGAGCTCGAAGTGATGAATCAACGATACCACCATCTGGAGAGCCTGATGGAAGAATTCTTGAAGAGGAAGGAGGTCACACCACCACCTCCCCCTACAGCATGAAACCAGCGAAACCCGATGAGGGCGGGAGTCAAATCACGAGATCGGGACCGCCAAAGCCGGCAAGCCAACGGAAGGAGCCATGAATCGGTGTACTCCTCTGGCGGGGGTCACAAGCAACAGGAAGACGAACCAGAACCCCAGACTTTCCCACCGTGGAGAATCGGGCCAGGCACGAAAACAAGGAGCGTCGTGACTACTCCCGCGTCGAGAACATCGGGACTAGCATGCCACTTCCCATCACCAGGCACGGCGAGGACTGCTCTGAAGCCCCAGTAAATACTCGGCATCGAACGACGATTACGAGGAGGACCGTCTTGAACGGACAAAGCGAACCTATAGGAGTGAAGTGACGAACACTTGAGATCGAGAGTTCGTTTCTAGAGCACTGAGGGGATTCGAGTCCCCTTTCGTGCAGCATGTCTTGCACAGCACCCCACCTAAGAAGTTTGTCCAACCCAAGTTTCGATTATACAATGGGACCACTGACCCATTTGATCCTGTGTTGGGTTTCCGGCATGCAATGGCCTTGTACGAACAATATGATGAGCTCATGTGCAGGATGTTTCCTTCAAGGCTGGAAGGAGCAGCACTCAGCTGGTTCCATCAGATTCCCGGAGGATCAATCCGGTGTTTTGAAGAACTCTGTACCCTTTTCACCGAGCACTTCATATGTAGTAGAAAGCAGAGGAAGGATCTCGGCGACCTATGAAGGTTCACATGCAACCTGGAGAATCTATTCGGTGTTATGTTGACAGCTTCAGCCTCCTCATGTTCGAAGTCAACCGATGCGATCCAAACGCGGCCATCATGGCATTCAGGAACGGTTTACCCCCAAAGCACGAACTGCGAAACTCTCTGGTGAAGAAGGTCCAGGAATCGCTAAGCGAGTTGATGTGTCGCGCAGAGAAATACGCAAAGGTCGAAGACGAGGCTGCCCCTTCCCGACCGCAGGTAGTCGCGTCAGTCTCCAAGAACCCCCTGACAAAGGAAGACAAGGGACGGAGAACACGAACCGACATCAAGGGCAACCCGACGACCAACGAAGTCAGAGAGCGCCCATACACCAAGTTCACCTTGCCTCTTGTTCAAATCCTGGAAAGGATAAAAAACGCCCCATTCTTCCAATGGGCACCCCCGATGAAGAGCGATCCTGCCACTCGGGATAAGGGTCTCAAGTGTGACTATCACAGAGACTATGGGCATCAGACGGAAAGTTGTCGAACACTGAAAGGATTCATGGAAACGCTGGTCCGAAAAAGGAAGCTCAGAGAATTTATAAACGCCTAGGAGCAAAGGAGGCCCGAAAAGCACGTGGTCGCCGTTGCCCCTTCGCACACGGCCGGAGTTATAGACATGATCTACGGAGGACTGCCTGTCTTGAGAGACCCTAAGTCGATCCAACGAGCTGAGAAAAGGAGTGCGGATCATATGGAGGTAATGCAGATCAACCAGGAAGCTCGGCTCATCCCCAAAAGTCCAAAAGTGGAGGACCCCGGGGTCATATCCTTCTTCAACGACGATTTATCTAATGTGTCCACACCTCACAGTGACGCTCTAGTCATCACCCTGCGAATTGCGAACTACGATGTTAAACGAATACTGGTTGACACAGGAAGCTCGGCTGACATCCTGTTCATGCAGCCTTATCTCAAGATGGGCCTGAACCCCTCTAACCTCGAGCCAATGCGGGACCCGCTGATCGCGTTCAATGGGAGCCAGGCAGTTCTGGTAGGACGTATAACTTTGCCAGTGCAGGCAGACGAAGAAACTGTCCTAACCGAATTCACCGTCATGGACCTCCCATCCCCCTACAATGCCATCATGGGCCGCACCTGGCTGGGGGCAATGAAAGCCATACCGTCAACATACCATCAGAAGTTGTGCTTTTCGACTCCGCGTGGAATCATGGAGATACGAGGCGATAAGTCCATAGTGAGGAGGTGCTATGCCATCGCTACCTCTGGTAAGGCTAAGGCCGAAGAGCCCCCTAGGAGCATAAACGATATACATCCCAAAAGATAGCAATTACTGAAGGACCGGGTGAAAGCCAATGAGGCCAGACCCGGTCCAGCCCAGCGGGTGGTGGAAGACCTAGAGAAGATCCTCCTCGACACGCTCAAACCAGAAAAGTACTTTCTTATCGGCACCACGCTGAACCATAACGAAAGAGCAAATTTGATCAAGTTGCTCTATGAATACGTGGATGTGTTTGCGTGGAAGTCGTCAGAAATGCCCGGCATCGATCCAAGTATAATTTGCCACCGACTATGTATCTCCCCTACGGTGCGACCCGTCAAGCAGCGCTAGAGGCGAGTAGCTCCAACTCACGCCGAAGCCATCAAAAAAGAGGTAAAGAAGCCCCTCGCCGCTGGGTTCATTCGGGAAGTCTGGTATCCCGACTGGTTAGCCAACACGGTGGTAGTACCCAAAAAGAACGACAAGTAGCGAGTGTGTGTTGACTTCACCGATTTGAACAGCTCTTGTCCGAAGGACAGCTTCCCCTTGCCAAAAATAGACCAGCTAGTGGATGCCTCCTCGGGAAACGAGTTGATGAGCTTCATGGACGCATATTTGGGATATCATCAAATTCTGATGTACGAAACATGATGTCAAAAAAACGGCGTTCATTACCTCGATGGGCACCTACTGTTACAATGTCATGCCCTTCGGGCAAAAAAACGCAGGGGCAACATATCAGAGGCTCATCACCAAGATGTTTGAGCGACAGATTGGAAAGACTGTGGAAGTTTATATAGATGACAAGTTGGTAAGAAGAGACAAACGGGGGCGACCACCTCGAGCATCTTAGGGCAGCTTTCAGAATTCTCTGGAACTATTGAATGAAACTTAACGCGGCTAAGTGCTCCTTCGGGGTAGAATCAGGAAAGTTCCTCAGGTTCTTGACCACGCATCGGGGTATAGAAGCCAACCCCAATCAGATCAAAGCTGTGCTCGAGAGGAACCCACAAAGAAACAGAAAGGAAGTTCAGATGCTGACTGGGAGGTTGGCTGCCCTAAATCGGTTTATCTCTAAGGCAACTGAGAGAGATCTCCCTTTTTTCAGATTGCTTAGAAAAGTTGAAAAATTCGATTGGGCCTCTGAGTGCCAGATGGCCTTTGAAGAACTCAAGAGGTATCTCGCATCGCCTCTGCTGCTGGTGAAGCTGAACCCAGGAGAGCCGCTATACCTTTACATGGCGGCCTCTGATCACACGGTCGGCTCGGCCATCATAAAAGAACACAAGGGAATACATCGTCCAATCTATTATGTCAGCAAATCTTTGTGCAGACCAGAGTCTAGATACCTGCCTAGAAAAGGTTGTCTATGCCTTTCTGATATCATCCCAAAAACTTAGACATTACTTCATCGCTCACTCGATTAATGTGGTGACCGATTACCTGCTCAAGGTTATTCTTAAGAAGGCCAATATCACTGGACGAATGTTGAAATGGGCGATCGAGCTGTCTCCTTTTGACTTCTAGTACATTCTGAGGAGTGCAGTGAAAGGACAGGTAATCGCTGACATTGTAGCCAACTTGACCACACAGCCCGACGAGGTGTTCATGATCAACAATCAAAAGGACGAGGCTGAGCCCACATGGACCGTGAACGTTGATGGGGGCGTCTAACCGAAGAGGCGCGGGAGCAAGACTGGTTTTAAGGAACAATGACAGACTTTTGTTTGAACATGCCCTGAAATTAGGTTTTCGAGCATCTAACAATGAAGCGGAGTACGAAGCCCTCGTGGCAGGGTTGGAACTCGCAATTCACCTCGGTGCTCAGGTCATTGACATCTACAGCGACTCACAGCTGGTAGTGTTTCAGAGCACCGGAGAATATGAAACAAGGGACGAATGGATGATTGCCTATCAAGAGAAGGTGCAGTTGTTGCTCTCCCGATTCAGATCGGCAAATATCCATCAGATAGAGAGAGAACTCAATGTTCAAGCGGATGCCTTAGCTAACCTAGCATCAGCCTTCAGTGGAAAGCCGACCAGGAGCATTCAAATCGATTATTTAAAGATCCCGAGCATTAAAAGAGCTGATCAGATCTTAATGGTTGCCTGCGCAGAAGACTCACCCAACTGGATGACGGACATCAAACGGCACCTCTCGGAAGGATTCCTACCAGAGAGTAAATTCGAGGCCAGAAAGCTCAAGCAGAGGGCGGCCAGATTTTGGATGTCCTCTATGGGAATCCTCTATAAAAGGAGTTTTCAGGGACCTTACTTAAGATGCGTTGGACCCCATGAAGCGCAACGGGTGCTGAACACGCTCCACTCGGGTTTGTGTGGGGGGCATATCGGATCTCGGTCACTAGCCCTTCGGGCGTTATCAATCGGATATTTTTGGCCGAGCTTAAAAAGAGATTCCGTAGACCTCGTTCAGAAATGCAAAAATTGCCAAAGATTCAGCACACTCATTCCTAAGCTCATAAGTATACATAATTTTGGGGACGCCTAAATCTAAGTTAAGCTCCCGATTTAGCGCCACATAGCACATCAAAACCCTGAAAAAGTTGGGATTGCACTTTGTTGGGTGGAGATCGAAAGTCGACAAGAACTTCCTCACAAGCGGAGGAAACGGCACTGTTAGGGCATCCCACCGCTAGCTATGTGGGAAGGATCCACGTACATACACGAGTGGTTCATACTATCTAGTGGAATAGGAAACGAGTCAAAATCCGACCTCGCCATGCCTACCGACTCAGGGATTTCAAACATGCTCCTAAGGCCATGTAGGGATTTAGCGATTGACGTTCTCATAATGGAAAGACAGATAAAGGAGAAAGACGGGATGAAGTATCCTTCCTAAAGAGAAAAAAAATGAATGAAGAACAAGCATAGTAGGGGAGAGAAAGGACGATACCTCGATTCGAAGATGAAGGGCTCGGTTACCTCTTCGTCCGGATGATGGATCCCTATTTAAAAGATGCCAGCTGCGCCGTTGAAACGGCGTACCCTTTCGGTTACCTGAGATACGACGCTTGGCGTCTCAGGAAGGAGAGACGGCAACCCTAATCATGAGATCGATTTCAAAATGCCTTAAATATCCTGCTCAAGCGCCACGTGTAAGAAAGCTCACAGGCCTCTGACACCAGAAGATACGAAGGATCGTGAGGACCGGACCCTGCATGACGACGTTCAGGCTGATGAGCTGGAGAATCTAACGGCTGCGACTGTCACTAGCCTGTCAACCTAACATCGAAAAAGTGTGACCTTTAAAAATTAGCCCAAAGCAAAAATAAAGTTGACGATGCCCGACCAGGAGGGGGTGGACTCACTTTAAGCCCGACTCAACAACTCTGATCTATTCGGAAAACAACCTGCAAGGTTAAGATATAGAAGAAAGAAGAATGCAGGGACAAGGCGCAACAATGCAAGCCAAATATATGGCAGAAATACAATCGTATAGGAGAAGCGTAAACATTCGACATAAAAGAAAGTTTGAAGTACAAAGTCACAACAAAAAGATAAACTGTGCGCGGGACGCAGCCCGGGAAAAACTTTTACAAAAACAAAAATAGAAGCGAGATTGAAACATCTATTGGAACGAGAACAGCGAGGCGCAAGGAGTCACATAGTGGCATCTTCCCACTGATGAGGGCGAGAAGCAGAAGGGTCAGCCCGAGCCGAGGTGCTCGGAGCATCCTCCGCGAAGCGGCCATGACGTCTCTCATAGAGAGAGAGAGATTGTACACACCTTTCAACTGGACCGAGGAGGGAAAGGCTTCACCACCTCGAGCGGCCATGAAGCCAGCGTGGAAACCAGCAGAGAAGTCGCCAAATTGCTCTTCCTCCTCCTCTTCGACAAGGCGCCTCAGCCTATCGAGCTCCCTCTCAGCAGCAGTGACGTGCCCCCAGGCTGTAAGGATAGCCTTGCGAGAAAGAGCAGGGGGCACCACGAACTGAGCGTCGGTTAGAGGGCGATCACCAGCCGCAGACTGAGGGAGAGTGGGACTAAGGGCACGGCCGGGCGCCCTCGCTAGAGGAGAAGGAACTGGGGCCGCCACACAGGGCTCTACAGCAGCCTCCGAAAGGCCTCGGGAATGCCTGGCATTATTCGGGAAGATTCACCCCCGCCAGCTCCTTCCTTTCCCCGAGCTTGCTCTCCAGAGGCCGCGGATGGGGAAGCTTGATGACTCATGAGAGGTGGGGGAGCTAGATGACCCAGGAGACCGCCATCCCCGAGAAAAGTGTCTTCCTCCTCCTCGTCCTCCTCCTCAATCTGGATCGGGAGGTTGTAAGGCACCGCCAACCTAACCGCCACCTTACGACGGCGATTCGACCTCCTCAACGCGCCCCCACCAACGGACGAAGGATTGGACGTCTCGCCCCGAGATAAGGAAGAGACTCTGGGACAGACACCCCTGCTTGAAGATGGCAGAGGGGACGGGGAAGGCGTTGCACCGGGGTTGACAGAGGTGCCACCTAATAACGATTTCCAACTCCTCTCCCGAAAACTTAGGGCACGACCGATGTCCCCCATGCGGAGACTCTCCTAAGGAGGACACGCATTCAGAGACGATTCACCTGCAAAAAGAGGATGTTTAAAAAAAAGGAGAGGGCAAAACGGTTGACACCAAGGAAGAAGACCAACCAGATCCTAGGGAAGAGTCCCTCCAATGGAGCGGAACGCGAAACATGCAACCTTCGGGCGCCCTCGCGCCTTGAATCTTGAAGAGTTTGGACCGCCAATCATAGATGAACTCTTGCGCATCCTTGATCAGCTCCCGCGAAGCCGACCTTCCGCCAGGTAGAACATCTGGCGTTCTCCGTTGAGGAACTTCAGTGCATAGAAGCTCCGCACCTCGCTCAGGCTGAGGTTGATGCCGCAAGCACGATTGAGGGCAGTAATTGCCATCAAAATGCGATAGGCGCTCAGGACGAGCTGGAGAGGGTGAAGGCCGAAGAAGCTCAAAAATTCCATTATCAGTAAAGATAACGGGAAGGTAATCATGCCGGCCTCGATCTGGCCAGAGTAGAGTAGGAGGGCTTTAGGATCTGGTTGAGGGGGCATATCCCCAGTATATTCCTCAACGACAAGGCTTTCGGGAAAGTTGGTAATTTTTAAGCAAGGAACAAGAGTGGAAGGACGCACTAGACAAAACCTACGAGAAAAAAATCCTATTGAATTAAGAACTCAACAGCAAGAGAGCATATATAAGGGATCGGGACCGAAACCCTGACCGCCACTGTCGATTCAGGAAGACGAGGCGGCAAAATTAAAATCGAGGAGTTATCCCCCCCCCCCAGTAAATGGTACTAAATGAAGAGGGCAACTCGAGAAAGTGACAAGTGTTGTAGGCACAAGCCATCGGGCCCAGCACCCAAATCTAGTCGACGTGAAAGGCTTGGTGAGCCAGTCGTTCAGTCTGGCAGGCTTCCCTAGATCAGTTCTTTCGGGCCCCCAAGAAATCGAGGGCCCAAAAGAAGGGGGCATTTGTAAGTGACCGAATTAGTCAGTGTCGAATAAACACAAGGGCCGGTCTAGGAGCAGCCTCTGTTGATAAAAATGGGCCGGAGGAAGGAGAACCCATGGGCCTGAAATTTCACCAACGGCTCAGATTAATTCGCTTTCCTTCGAAAGTCAGGCAGATGATTAAGCCCGACCTAAAAAGGCAACCATACATTGTTAAGTCACAGAACGGGAATCAAACGTTGCCCGACCTTAAGATTAAGCCAACTAGAGGGCAATACCCGATTAGAAGGTAGGTCGGCCATAGGGCCCTCCTCTGCGGAAGAACAGTTAGGGAAGGGGATATTCCTTGACACTGAAAAAGGATAGTTCGTCAGAAGAACGGTTATAGTATGATGATGATCCCTATGAGCCGCATGTTCAAGGATCCTAAGGCCACGTGGAGATTCCATATCGTGATATGATCACCCCGCAAGGCCAAGCTCGACACGCCCTTATGGAGTATAAAAGGGGAGACTTCCCCTCCTTCTAGAGGTATGCAGATAATGACTCTCTCTCCTATGAAAACAGAATGACTCCAAATTCCTCTTCTTCCCGGGAGGGAGAGATTTACTGACTTGAGCGTCGGAGGAGCTTTAGCCGGCACCACACTGGTGTGAGTTTCAGGTACCCAAAGCCCCAGGGGAATGAAGGAGGAGCCAGACGATCAAGAAGGCTGCAGGCGGTGATGAGTTGACGCGAAAGGGAGAACCAGCCCACGCCATCTCGGGTCTACATCCAAAGCCCGGATCATCAATGATCCGGCCCAAGAGAGGAGAATCAGATTCCATCGCCCACATAACCCATCGAAAAGTTCACTAAGAGCTAGTCTATACACGCTTAAATTGTTATAGTTTGTTAGTTAATTTCCATCACCACCCATTAATAAGATTTTAATCCCATTAGTTTACAATGGAGCCCATCAAGATGTTTAGCAAGTGCTCAATTCATTGGAATTGAGTTATCGAATGTACATTTGTATATGCAAAAAACCTTCCATAATGAACCTGTATATACGTGAATACATCTATATATGAAAGGCAGATATATAATACATTAAATAATATCTAAGACAACCCGGTATGCGGCATATGCTTTGATTGTTTTTTTTTTTATTTATTGAAGATCCACACTTCCTATAATAGTTTTGGATGATAATGATGTTTATATTCATGAAGAAGCAGGGGCGGACCCAGGATTTAGAACAAGGGGGGCCGGTACCAACAATATATTTGAAAAAAAATTATGACAAAATTAAATATAAATGTAAAGATGATAATTTAAGATAAAAAATTATAATTAATAATTCAATGCATCGATGAAGATCTCATGGATATTTTTTTTATAATAGTTACAAAAATTAATAGTTCTTGGATGTTTAGGTGAAGGACTTCATTAACTGGAGGTGGATTTATTTGAGAAAAAAAGGAACTGAATCAGCTTTGGGGTTGTAATAATTTCTTTTAAAGAATGAGCCAATCGTTTTAAACTTGCTCATGATTGACAAGAAAGTTCAATTGAAAATCAATAAAATAAATAGATAATTCTATCCACATAAAATAAATAATAAATAAATATTTTTATAAAATCTTATATCTCGTTAATGTGAGTATATGCTCCGATGATTTTTTATCGACACATATAAAACTAAAATTAGGTGTGGAAAAAAAATAAACACTCGTATATAAAACCGAAAAATTAAAGATGAACTTAATATTTTCAAATCTCCTAATTCAATCAACAAAAATAAATAAAATCCACCAAAAGAAAATAAACACAAATACAAAGAAAAAAAAAATCAAAACCAAGTATTCAAAATATGCATCATTAAAAAAAAATTAAACATCCGATGTCGCGAGAGACAATGCCATGACAACACAATTTCATTTATTTCGGTTGTGTGTGGGGAGTGGGGACATGAGTGCTGGTACACTCATTTTACAGTTCAAATCACAGTCCTCGTAACAGATTCAATAAAGTATATATCGCATTAGACGATGTTTATTATTTAAAAAAAAATCAAAATATATATCGTTTGAGTTTTGGTTAGTAAAAATAACTGAGTTTAACATTTGTTTTTTGAAAAATGTTAGACTTAGTTTGTTTTACCAACCAAAACTCAGACCAAACATGTTTTTATTTTTTTTAAATAATAAACATCATCTAATGAAATATATGCTTTGATAAAAAAATTATATATCAAGCATCATCACCAAAGAGGATTTTGATGATATGAATTAAGATTAGCCATGCTGCTTTGGCAATGAGTTAATATTTTGAGGATAAATTATCTTAAATTTATTAAATAAAAAATTCATCAATTTTATTTTTAGCCATATGCATTATCAAAATTGAGAATAAAATAGGAATAGATGTTATTCAAGCCTTTAGGTGGAATAACATATATCCCCATTTTTTTTGAAGGAGGTAGGACATTGCATCTCAAAAGCAACTATGGAGGTAGAACGATGCATCTCAAAATGATCACCACCAAAGTTGAGGATTTTGGAAGATTACTGTGTTGTCAATGATTTAACGTTTTTAGGATAAGTTGTCCCAAATTTATTAGATAAAAAGCTTATCAATTTTCACATTATTAAAATTGAGACAAGAAGTAGGGGTAAATGTTATTCCAGCTTTTAAGTGGATAAAAAAAAATTATATTTTTATTTTAAAATTAGGATAACTGTCCGCACTTTATACTGATTATTTTTTATACTAACCGGTATAATTTGTTCTCCACGCAATATTTATTTTCTTATCCTAATATTTATATCTTTATCAAACCAACCTTAATAAGAGTACATACAAGTTGGGGAAGACACTTGTTCCTCTCCTTCCATATGAACTATGGTGGCTGAGAAAGAGTGGTTTTGATGATGAGTTTTTGAGGATTTGTAGGAATGATATTCTTGAGCTTCATAGACCATAGTACATTCTTGGAGAAACTGACATCTACTAGGATTCCTCATCCCCCATTCTCTTCAGCAGATTCCCCTGGATGAAGGCAAAATATGGACATGGAAGAGATGGTTGATATTTTCAGAGCCATGTTGACATAAAGACACATGAAGTGGATGGAATGAGATCCCTCTTGAACAAGGCCTCGCAACAATGAGGCCTTAGACCTGAATTTTTTTTTTTTAAATAAGACCCTAAGAGATGGGACCCTCGAGGACCGTTCTGGTCGCCTATATCCAAGACCGACTCTGCAAAATAAAAAAAGTGTATAAAAGTGTAGTCACATGATTTCGACTTGGAAATGTTATGCCCAGTCCTGTTTTTACCCAAATGTAATATACATCTGTTTTGATTTAATAATTTAATGGAATTGTTAAAAAAAAAAAAGACTATGGGTAATAGTGCACTTTGGACATTCATGCACAGAGAGATTACTCTCCCCAAGTAGATTAACTAAATTTGTTTTTTTATATTTTATAATTTCTTATTTACAGAGCTGGCCTGAGAATTGAATTTTTTGAATGGGCCCTAGGCGAAATTTTAAAGTGGGGCTTCATATATTATGTTTTAAAAAAATTTAAATTGTTTTAATCTTGCGCATTATCAATATTATTAAATAGATACATAATATTATATAATAATTTAATTAAAACATTATACAATATCATATACACTTAATAAAAAAAAAATTAAAAAATTGAAATGTCAATTGGATTATAGTTGGAGAGATTTAAGGAAAAGAGAAATTTTAGGTGAATATCAAACAGATTGAGAAAGTTTGTTGAAAGGGATTTATTGAAGTAACATATAATAGATGGTTCTTAGGGGCCCTTGTTGGGTGGGGGCCCTAGGCAATTGCCTTGGTGGCCTTGTCCCAGGACCGGCTCTGCTTATCAATATCTTGTTTACATTTTATCTATAACATATCCATATCAATTAAACAATAAAAACTTCTTTTTTATGTTTTTCAACAAGAATAACTAAAAATAAAACCATATAGAAAATGACTTATTCTTTATTCATATTAAAATAATTATCAATTCCAGAATAGTTTATTGAGTTTACCCCCTGTTTGGGGCGAGACATAACTGAAGAATAAGATAGAATATAGAAATTAAGGAAAAAAAAATTATTTTTCATTTTGAGAGAATAAAACCTGATAGCTATTCTTGGATAAGCTAGGAATATGTTCGATTAAGGGGTGCTGGAATTGTTTATCAAAGCTTATCTATGCTAATGGATAAAAATACCGTTTTGTGTCATTTAAAATATTTATCTCACTTTACGCTCTCACATATCTCAAAAACATGTCATATTTATCATATTACATACATCTCTCACATTTATTTTCAAACACACACAATTTTATGTAAGAGTATAATTATCATCTAAAAAAATCATAAACCCCTATGCATATCTAATTAATCACTTATACTGACTTTATTCAAAGTGAATCAAACAAAAAAAAAAAAAAAAATTTCATTTTCACGTTTCTCAATGAAAATAACATAAAAGACAATCAAACAAAGATTTGTTAATTCTGCATTATCCTGTTAATAGCTAATTAGCTATCAGAATAATTTAACGTTACACTACAAACGGAAAACTTTTTGTCTTAGTTAGTACATACTGATGTGAATCGTATAAGTACATGTTTGGATAAGCGATATGTGTTCTTCAAAGTGTATTAATGAATTTTTTTTAATGATATTTTTACTTAATAAAAGATTTTTAACTCTTTGATGGATATGCGTAGCCCATTAAAAATGTACCGATGTGATTTCCATCAATACATACCGATATTAAAATGTTCTATACGAAATTCCGTATGGGGCATTTGGGTAGAGGAATATGGAAGGAATATGTGGAAATAGAGGAGAATAAACAAAAAAAAAGGTGTTTGGGTAGGTAGAATAAGTGGGTATAGCTATGCAAGATTAAGTGAGAATAAACTGGTATTTGTTTTCCAGCCCCCTCTTGAGTTCACTTTGCTAATAAGCTACCTTAAGAATGAGATTACCCCCCTTTGAATTCCCTTATGGATACATCTTTTCGGAGTCCCTTTGGCTGACACCACACCAGTGTCCCTCTGATTCCCTTTTGAGTGTAGGATCCACGTTCGACCAGATCCAGATTTGAGAAGGAGGCTCCAATTGATAAAATTGACTGAAGGCGAAAAATACCTTTTACACATCAAATCACTTGTCATCACCTCTTATACATCAATGTGGATCACATGTCAAATCAATTTTTTACAATTTATTCACATTTTATTCTTCATCAACCAAAACAACTTTACCTTTATTATTACGTTTTTCGATAAGAATAACAAAAAACACAACTAAACATAAAATTAATAAAATAAGTATAAATCATAGAATAACTTATATCTCTATTTGTTTGTTGTCGATAGTATGAAATTGAAGCTCTTCCCAACGGGCGCGTCTATCCCCACCAAGCATTTTTTTTAACCCACCAATAATAATAAAAAAAAAGGTGTTTTTTCTATTCCCACCGATTTGACCAGTTCGACCAAACTTGGTCGTAATATTAAGTTTTAGGTGACCAGACTTAATTGTCATTTCATATTTTGGGCAACCTAACTTGGTCGTCATTTCAGGTTTCGGGTGACCGAACTTGGTCGAACAGGATTTGTGATAAAGTTTATAATTTTTTTTCTTGGAAACCTAATCCCATGACGTGTATTCTCCTAGGATCATTCATGCTACTCCAAGTATGAGTTGTAATGTAAGGAGAATCAATCATTATTCTTAAATGTAGAACATAAGAACAATTTTTTTTACATAAGTGACGGACAAATTTTCAAAAGCCAAATATAAAATGTGTTTGGATCAACTGGTATGTTTTTTTGTTTTCAAACAAAGAATATGCTTAACTACGAATTCAAACGAAGCTTAAAAATGATATATATTTGTCTAATAAGATATTTTTCTATAAAAATTTAAATTAATTGAAAGTATACCTACTTACATTTTTTTCAGTCCCTTAGCTGTTGTGTGGATAAAAGAATAAATATAGAATATGATGGATAAACTCAAAAATTTATTTGTTTACAAAAAATAGGTAGATATAATTTTGGATCCTGTTCGACCAATTTCGGTCGCCCAAAACCTGAAATGGCGACTAAGTTCGGTTGTTCAAAACCTGAAATGATGACCAAGTCCGGTCGCCCAAAACCTGAAATGACGACCAAGTTCGGTCGACTTAGATTGGTGGAAACAGCCAAACACCGATTTTTTTTTTATGGTGGGTTAAGGGAAATGCTTGATAGGGATAGACGCGCCTATATAGAAACCAATGGATTAACTGCTGCATAATAAAAAAAAGGCCATTTCAATCCAAAGCTCACGTGTATCAGCTAAACTCATAGATATATGATTTACATGTATGGTTAAGTGATAATATGCGATCCATGCTCTCTGTGCAATCCGTGCACACCAACATATACTACGCATATACCCCTTTAACATTTAAAATGCGAACCACATATTTGTCAATGAAAAATCCATGGATTACAGTTTAATAGATTGACCTTTACCAATCAAATTTTTTTTGTTATTGGTAATCAAAGAGTTAAATTGCTATATTTGGAAATGTACAAAATACACATTTCTTACAAAAATACAAAATAAACAGAGGAGTTGGGAAGAAAAGGGTAGCAACCAAAAAGGTTGACTGCCCCTGTTTGGTCCCTGTTTTATCAAACATTACACATTTTTGGAGTGATGAAATTGATTGCCAATCAACTTAGAATTGAATTATTTTTGGAGTCATGAAAAAAATGTGATGAACAGCATGTTGATCATGACCGTCTGTAGAAGGTCAAAGAAAATTCATTGAAAGTAAAGTGATTAACATCAAATTGATTACCAATCCAATTTGTTTGTCCTTAAGTTGGAACACATTCTTCTCGTGTCAGCCACCTTACAATCACACGCGTCCGAGTCTTTTTCAGTGTAAGTTATGATTTTTGTCTCTTAGGTAAAATAGCTCGTTCCACGTCATTTTGAGTGGACATTTTGTCATGGACAAATTCATTTGAAAACACGCATGAAAGATAAGATTTTTGTTTCTTTTAGATAAAAAATATAGTTTGGAATTTATTATTCTAAACTGTATGAGTTACCTTACCAAAAAACACTTGGAATCCTTCAGCTGCTGAGCTCTCAAAAACTGCATGGAATACCTAGGCGGGATGACAATGAAGAGGGGGCCGGGGTAGGTATTGATGTAGTATAGGGGGGAACTTCCTCTCCAATAATATATACTAGTGATGATGTACGCGCGAGTTCATTAATTATATTTTACCAAAAATAATAAGAGCTATAAATATTCAAAGAATTCATACAGTAGAGACATACATGCACATTTGTTTTTTTAATTTGTATATATAATAAAAAAATCACTAAAAGTCGTCTGGGCACCTATAAAAATTTAGTAGTTATTACACCTAAAAAATTTTGAATCTCAACAAAGTATAGACATGTCCTGTTGACTTCACAAATCCATTTAATTCAATTCACACCACCCATATTATATCCAATATTCAAATTGTTGGATATAATCCTGCTACTATCACCAATTGTAGGAGAAAAAATGTGAACTAAAACTAAAATAAAAAGAGGATTCAAATATAAAAAGATATAAAGATCATAAAAAATTAAGGGAAGCAGAGGGATAAACAATTAAGAAAACAAATCTATTTGTGGTGTATTGTATTGTCATATTTGCAAGCATATGAATGACATTACTCAAACAAACAAAAACATAACCAGATATTATATTGCATATTTGTATTTTGATAGATGCCATCGTTCAGATAAACTACATACTACAAAGCAGAAGAATAACAATTAACAAAAAAACAAAAATACATGATCCAAAAAAAAAAAAAATCAAGCAAGTAAAAGATCTAACATATGTTTTCACAGATTCATGAAAAAATCGTAATCATTGCACACCAAATGAAAGTATGAAACAATCACGCAACAAGAGATAAAATGGCTGAGATAATGATTCCAACAAGAGAATCTAAAATTTATATGTACAATTGTAATCTACATTTAATAGGCGTTCTGAATATAATGATATTTGGTACCTGCCTCAAACATCTTTAGAATAAATCACCTCCACTTGTGACAATTGACAAAGCAAAGATAAATTGAATCTTATGAGCAGCTATATTATACCTATTGTGCAACATACACTAAATATTTAGATGGGTCTACCATCAGTGGTTTGCTATTTCTATACATGGTGGTGTCTGTGTGTTTTTACATCAAAAGATAGAAGTATACAAAATATATATTAAGTTTATTTATGTTACATACAGAACTTCCAAAAAGTACAAAAGTGTATTCCTTTAAGCATCCTGAAAAAATGGAAAAAAAATTAGTCAGAAAATTGAATAACTAAGATCTTCAAGAAATATCCAAGGAAGAAAAATCAATATGATAAACAGTACAAACCTACTAAGTTCCCATGTCTTTTAGTTGATCACGTCACAAAATCTCTGCAAAATTCCACGAGGTAAGAACGATGTTGTTATCTTTGAGTACAATGAAAATTTAGTAATTATAATATTATGAAGAATGATATATTTATATCTATTGGTAAAATGAGTGAGGAAGAATTAATTACCTTTTGTACATGGCTTTTCATTCTTGAAAATCTGATATTGACCAACAGACTATATAACATGGTGTTAGTTCAAAACATATTTACATGTATTTTTTTCAAGATTTGTCTATATGGATATCAGTAACACAAAAAGTGCATATTAGTTACACCAGAAGTGAGAGATTAAGGTCAAACGTCCTCAGAAACACGTCATATTTTGGTTGGTGGACATGCAACATCATCCACCTCTTCGACTGCTAATATTGAGAAACATGTCTCATGTAGTTGATCAACTGAACATTTCACTTTGAACCAATATTCTTCCAACATGATTTTTTGTAATTCATGTTGAATATCTCTTTTTTTACCCTGAAAATATTTAGATATTTTAAATCATCAAGAATCGATAGAGAAGAACTCAAAGTACCGAACTGACAAAGAAAATCAACTATAATATATTGAGATTAGAATTCTTGTGCGGTATAAACAAAGAAGAAGCATATATAAAAAACCATATCACCCGTTGTCCAAACATCCAGTACATATCAAGAACCAAAACTCATATAAATCTGATAATTGAACAATTTTAAGTCTTCACTGTTGTTTAATATTGATAATATAAATCTAAACAAATTTTTTTTATAACAATTAATATCTTACGAAGTTACAAGTATACACATTCCTGCAATTTTCACCTATGCTATATGACATAAATGTTAAGAAACAAAAGTAATGCAAGGAAATCCTTGGAAAGAAAGTCTAGGAATAAGAGAATACTTATGTAGCAAACCAACATTCAACCATGTTTTATTAGTAAAAATCCTGATTCAAACTTGGACCTTTTTGGCAACACCATGCATTGGTTTCAACAAAGGAAAATTCTTGAGATTGCCCCAAAAATTGCCATGACTGCACATTTGTCAGAATATATTGAGCTTTGTTATACTCAGTGCATTTTTTTTTTTGAGAAAGGTAGATGATCTACCATGAGTTCTATTGATAGAAGTGTCGTAGTACATGTTCAAATTTAGAGAAATAAGAGTGGACATAAAGGTACAAAAGAGTAAAACAACAAAACAAAGAGACAGCTAAGTGAAGAAGGTTGTGATAGGGGGATAGAGCGGGATGGGCCGAAGAGGTTTCTACCAACCCGTGAACTTAACTGCCCGGTAAACTCTTCCCATACATTTTCCAAATATGCGGTTTGGCCCCTGAATATTACCGCGTTGCGCGTACACCACACAGCCCACGCCGCCGCCGGTACCACCGCCATTGCCACCGCCCCTCCGAGCCCACTGCCCATCTGGTGTTTGAGCCTTAAGCCCGCATCCCACAACCCTTCCACCGAGGTAAAGTTGACGTCGATACCCGTCTCGTTAGCCACCCTGTTCCAAATGCTCCGTGTGAAAGTGCAGTCGCATAATAGGTGGACGACCATCTCGCGCTCCTCACCGCATAGTACGTAGGTATCCGATACGTTCAGCCGCCATTGTGCCTGATATGCCTTTGTAAGTAGCCATTCTTGGAGGACCAGCCAGACGAATCCCCTGATCTTCAGCGGGACTTTCATCTTCTAGAGAACCATAGCCTTCCCGTTAAGTGTCAGTATAGTCGGGATGTCCCCCGCCCACAAGTCGTACACTCGACTGATCGAGAAGCCCTGCAATTGGCGTTTGGCACCCATCGTTTCCAGTCCGCGCTCCTCATTGTCGGTCGAATACCATGGATGTGCCGAATGAGGTCTGTCATGGCCAAATGTTGAGCTATCAACGCATTCCTCCCGCATGGCACCTCCCACATGTCCGTGCCCCAATTCTAGAAACTTATGACCCCCCCCTTTTTGCTTGCACCTTGGAGAGAGACCGGGAATCCCGCCCATAACGATGTCTCCCCGATCTAGACATCGTTCCAGAAGTTTATCCCTCGACCGTCTCCCAGGTAGCACGCGATGGACTCTGTGAACCAGGAACTGAGCTCGAAGATTCCCTTCGCCACATGTGTCATGCACCGGTTTGGTCGCGGTGTACCAGTGGTGCACCGGGCCTGTTGTCCATATCGTTCCCAAAACAGTTTGCGCCATATCAAGCCTGTGCTTTCACCCCATTTCCACAACCACTTGGATAGTAGCGGCCTGTTCATAACATCCAAGTCTAGGATGCCCAGTCCCCCTATCTTCTTTCTCTAGTATACGATATCCCATTTAACCAAATGTGGCCTTTTAATCTCCACGTCAATGGCGTTCCATAGTTGTGTCTAATCACGTCGATCATGTGTCCCACACCTTTTGGCATATGGAACAGTGATAAGTAGAGCGTCGAGATGCTGGACATTATGGCTTGGAGTAGGATGATGCGACCACCGAAGCTCAACTTCTGTTTTTTCCACCCATACATATGTGACCGCATGCGCTCCACCAGCCCCATCTAGTCGTCCTTCCGTAATCATTCGTGTGTCAATGGGAGGCTAAGATACTTGCATGGCAGGGCTGAACTCGTGCACCCTATGATGTTTGTGAGATTCTTGGCTACCTCTCTATGCACATTGATAGGGATAACCCACCAGCCGTTCGAAGCACTTCAAAATGAATCAGAATCCTCGTACGTTCTCCTCCTCGGCTTGCCATAGGAGTATAGTGTCGTCGGTGTATTGTAGAATGATGTAGCGTGACCCACCCTCTGTACCTGAGATGCTCGAGAGCGACCCTATTGGTATTGGTTTCCGGTCACTTTTTTGGCTCCCGGCATTTGCGTGTGTGGGGTTTTTTATGGGATTCAGATCCTAATGCGCCTTGCTGGCTTGGCCGGATCGTCTCTAGGAAGGGGGATGGGGTGTGGTTCCTTGCTGAGGCACCCGATAGCTCCTCAGGAGGATTCAGGGGAGGTTGTGATCGCCATCTGCTTTCTCCAAAAAAGCAAGAAAAGTTGGGTGTTGCTGTTGATTGCTTTCGTGGGGGGATTGTGGATTCTCCGCTCTGAGACACGACCAGTCGTACACAGAGGTGAAAACGGGGAATCCTTTTCTGCTTTTGATACTTGACAAAGGGAGGTTTAAAAAGACAGGGGGGTGGGTGAGAGTCAGCTAGTTGTATGTTGAATATGTTTGTATGATATGTTATCGTGTATGCTTGTAAGATATGTTGAATATGCTGTTTATCCATATTAGGGAGAACCCCTCTATAGTTAATCATTATGTTATCATGCACATGGTTCATGTACTTAATTGAGATGGAAATTCTCCTGTTATAATTGTGCTCATGTTAGACTAATTGGGCCTATCTGTAATAGGCGTGGGTATGACCCGCTATTAGGTTGTACCTTATTAGTTAGAACGCAAGCGATGTAATCACCACCTTGCATCCGTGTGATGCACTCGTATGGAATTCAAGAGAATTCATTGTTGTATCGGTGTTTCTAACCGATGATTGTGGTGTTAAGTTAGGCCTACCTGCGCTAGGCACGTGTATGAACCGCCTGTAGGGTCATGCCTTGGCTTATTTTTCGTGTGAAAACAGAAGTAACTCCCTGCATCCAAGCGACGCATCGGTGTGGGAGTTCAAGCAAATTCAATAGCATTGGTATGTAATTAGCGAGAGTAGTTGAACCATTAAGTTCGCATTACGAGCGTGGAGTGCTTCCTCCCCATATTATTGTGCATCGAAGCTATCTGGTATTGAAGCTATTCTGCATGGTGCCGCCACTTGTAGGTGCTACAGATGTGTATTGCGATACCCGTATGGTAGATGTACCGATCGAAGATGTATCGATCATGGAAGGCCGCCAGTAGAGGTTACCAGATGATATTGCGAGCGTGAAATTGTTGTGCCTGTGTCATTTGGAGCGCTCTGTTTGAAAATTTGGGCTACATAATTTTTTTTTCTAAGTTATGTATTTCCAATTTGGTATTTGGATTTGATTTTGTTAAAATCCAAGATGAAGAGATTTAAATATGATTTTTTTTATGAGATGTCCAGTTTTGAGTTAGCTTTCGCACAGAAGTGGAATTAGGTCAACTGGATTCTTGTAGTAAAAGTTATGGGTATTTTTCCAAGTATACCCCGGGGATGGAAATTCTGGCAGCAGCCCTGCTCGATGTTTAGCTCTAATTTTGGAATAGCTGGAGAGATTATCTGATCTTGGCACAAACATGAAAGTTGTAGATAATCTTCTTAGCTTTCCATCGGTCTGGGAATTGTGCAATTCGGAGCTATATCGAGGAAGTTATGGCTGTTCCAGTGAAGCTTGCGCAGAATTTCTAGTCGAAGGGCGACTTAGTAATTCCCCCTTAAGATATTTTGATAAATATCTTCTCCTCTCTCTCTCCCCTCCCAAATCCCATCCGAGTAGCTTTTCTTGCCCTCTCTTCTCTCTTTCAAACCCCCCCCCCCCCTTTGTGTTTGGGTTTTTGCCTCAAAGAGAAGGATGGGGTGGTGGAGGAGGTGGTGGTAGATCTTTGTGTTCATGTGTTGTTGTGTTTGTTCCCCTCTCTCTCAAGCTCCCTTTGCATGTCCCCCCCCCCTGTTTTGCTGCCATGAGAAGGCTGAGGAGGCCGAGGAGAGGTGTTGGTGGTGGTGGTGGTCCCGGTGGCGGCGTTTCGGTGCGCGAAGGGCCCCGAACCTCCCCCTTTTTGTTCCCCCTCCAAGGTGAGCTCCTCCCCTTCTTTTCTTGATTTTCTTGGCTTAAGGGGTTGTGGGAAAGTCATGCTTGCTAGGTAGTTGGGTTTGGGTGTGTGTGAGGGGTTGGGATGGGTGAAAAAGGGGTTATGAGGGCTTGGGCGGGCGCTGGCGGGAGCAGTCGGGCGCGCAGTCGCGCGCGGGTGCAGGCGCGAGCGGGGGTACGAGCGGGGGTGCGGGCAAGCGTGCGCGCGTGCTGGGCAGGGCGCCTGGGCATGCGTCTGGGCGCGGAGTTGGAGACCAGTGCACGCGCGTGCGTGCGCGTGCGTGCGTGCGCGTGCTGGGGCGTGCGCGGGGTGCTGAGCGGGGGCGCGCTGGGCTGGACGCGCAGTGCGCGCGGGCGCGCGTGAGCGTGCGCATGCGCGCAGCGCGTCTGGGTGCGCGGGCAGGCATGCGACAGTGCACCGATGGTGCCGGGGTGCGTGCGTGCGTGCGCATTCGTGCGTGCGCATGCGGGGGGGCCATGCGTGTGGCTGCCCGAGGGTTCGGGTAGGTGTCGGGGCACTCGGACTCGCGTGCGTACGTGCGTGCTCGCATGCGTGCGAGCCCGTATGCATGCTTGTCCGAGTATGGGGTATTTCTAATCATTTCTATGTATAAATTGTGTTGTTTCTCACCAGTTGGATGCCCCTACCTTGCAGATCTCGTCGGATGGGATGCGCGAGGTCCCGGGTCGTAAGGTGAGTGGTTTGATTCCAATCCCCCCCCCTCTCTAGGGATGCGCTCGACCCGCGTAGACGCGCGTCGCGCATCGATGGGGTCCCCTAGCTATTATATGTAGAAGCTATGCATGCACCCTTATATGATCAATATGATGCTATGCATGCCACCCTAGACTTGTATGCTAGGGATATGCACCCATACATCATGTATAGAGCCATGCATCCTGACACCATGTTTCATGCTAGGAAAGCCTCGACCTATGCATGTGTTCTATTAGTTTAATTTATTAAATTAAATGTGAACTTATGGTATTTTGCATGCCTTAGTAAGTATTATAACTTGATAGTTATTATATATGTTCCCCGCATCTTAGTTATGTGCCCTGGAGGAATTCTGAAGAATTCATGACATTAGTAGAGTCTCCCTTCTCTGGATTAAGGGGCCTTGCGAAATCAGCGTTGGGACCCAGGCTAGGGTACTCCGTGTTCCTTGTTTGGTTGTCGGGATATCCTATATCGGGACCTCATGGTGCCCTCCCAAGGTTTCTTTTTCCAGTTAAGGGAATGCCGCGGATCCAAGTGGATCGTATCCGTGTGGGTAGGCTGTTTCTGTTCCCTTCGTTGGATCCGTATAGAGACTGCCCCAGCGTTAGACAGGCCTTCCTGACAGAGGGCTCCCATCAGTAGGCACCTCCTGATTTGGGTTCGGACTGTGCTGAATTGTGGGAGTAGACCAGGCGGCCTACGGAGTGGAGGAGAGACTATCGGTGGACCAAGGGTGATTAACAGCCTAGTCAGTCCCAAAAGCCCATGTTACCCTGTGAGGGTGAGGGTGAGGGTGTGGTGGGTCGGCGATATAGCGACCCATTGGATTGTGTAGTCATTGCCACTTAGAGGCTATGATTGATTGGAGGTTCATATGATTTGTGATGCATAGTTTGGTGCCATTCACTGAGTGTGTGGCCAGGTAGAGGCTAGCCGGAAGAGGGTTAACGAATGATGTCGCAAGCGTGGAATCGCTCTCCCCTTCGTTGGATACGATGTAGGAACTCCCTGACTTTACAGGCCAGAGAGAGGCTACCGGTGGACCAGTGGTGTAGAGCAGTCTAAGTCTCTCCCAAAGTCCCAAGATGTCTCCTTTCAGGAGTGAGGTGTGGATGAGGCGAAGACGCGTCCATCGTGACCCATTCGTTGTTCGACCGTTCCCATAGATGTTGGGTCCGGTCTTGTGATGGATGTTGAAGGACATCGATGGGCAATTATCTAGATGTAGATGATCCAGTAGTGTTGAGTAGACCAGTAAGTCCGGGTCTCTTCGACCGACGGCATGGGCTCTTGACCAGTAAATTTGGGTCTCTTCGACCGACGGTATGGTCTCTCCCCATAAGTCCCAAGAGACTCCTTTCGGGAGTGAGGGTGGGGGTGAGGTTGGTCGCGCCGCCGCGTGACCCAGTGATCATTGGGTTTCTACCCATGTTTTTCCTTGAAAAAGGGAGCTGATTTATGTATTGACCTGTAGATGGTGATTAGTTTCCAGCCACTCACTGAGCTTGTAGCTCACCCCTCGCATACTGTTTCTTTTCAGGGGCAGTGTTGGGCGTGGAGCTGGAGCTTTCCTGTGGCGTGGTCTTATGGGCGTTGGAGCGTTCTTCCGGCGGGTGGCGAGTGCGAGGCTGTCAGCATTCCTAGAGTCATTTTATGCTTTGTAAATCGTGCGTGTGGCACAGGTTGTATTTTCTTTGGTCTAGGCTTGGCTTCCACAGGACATTGATTGTGTATTCGGGTCTGTAATAATGTTTTTGATTTACAGACATTGTATATATTATGCTTTCGCTTTTCAGTCAGTTATCTTTATCTTGCTTTGCCGCCTTGTGTATTGTTGTTGGTGTCCTTATTGACCTCAGGTATTGATAACTGATATTACATTTTATTATTGCCACGTCTCGGGGACGCCTGGGGCGTGACAGAAATTGTTCTCCCCTTCATTGGATCCAAGTTGAAGTTGTCTGGCGTTGAAGCTATTATGTGTGGTGTTGTCACTTGTAGGTGCTATCGATGAGTATTGCGATACCCATATGGCAGATGCACCGATCATGGAAGGCAGCCAGGTAGAGGCTACCCGGGGGTGGACTACCGGAAGATGAAGGGTGTAGAAGAGAAAGATTTCTCCTAAAAGTCCCTAGGGTCATCCCTCCGGGGGCTAGTGTGATTGTGAATTGGAAGTCACGTAGTCACGTGACCCTCATACCCATCAAGCATACTCCAGGTATGCTAGGCCTAACACTTTGAGGTATCGTAGTGTATCTGTACCTCGATGCGGATGGACTTGTATTATTTTATCCAGTAATGCCATGTGTTATGGTTAACCGTCTGTTCTTCCCAAAAGTACCAACAGTTTTCCTTTGGGGGAGAGGGTGAGGTATGGTCGCGCAGCCGCGTGACCTTGTTATCCATTGGGTTTTCACCCATGTCTTTCCTTGGAAGGAAATTGCATTAGTGTTTGAATTATTATTGTGGTGCTTGGCTTCTTGCCAGTCATTGACCTTGTAGCTCACCCCTCGCGTATTATTTCTTTCACCAAGGACTACGTTGAGCGTGGAGTTGGAGCTTCCATGTGGCGTGGTCTTGCGTGCGTGGAGTGTCCCATCTAGCGGTTGGTGAGTGTGAGGTTGTCAACAGTCCTAATGTCATTTATGTATTTGTAATCGTGCGTGTTGCATTGGTTGTTTTATTTTGATTAAACTTGGCTCTCACAGGACAGTGATTCTGTATTCGGATCTGTAATAACATTTTGATTTACAGACTTATTGGTATTTTATGCTTTCGCTTTTTAGTTAACTATCACTTATCTTTGCTATGCCACTTTATATGTTGTATGTTGGAGTCATTGTTGACCTCAGGTAATGATAGCTGATATAATTTAGCCACCCCTCACCTGGACATTTGTCAGAGAACAAAGATCTAAGGGGAGGTCAAATCAAGCACCTTATTACCAATTTTGATCTATTGTCTAGTGGACATTCCCATACCCTTTCTTTTTACTATAAATTGGGGGGCAACTAATTTATATCCTTCATCAATTTCATAATCAATACCCATCAATAACCCCCCGACAACCCACCTTCCCAATCATCAAACCCTTCCCCACTTCAAAACCTTTGATAGAGAAAGTAAGAGAGAAACCTATTTCCTATACCAAATCACTCTCCAAATCCACTCTCCAAAATCCAGATTAAACCAAGCTTAGCCTCTGCCAAAACCAAACCCAAACCCTACCCAGGTTCTGCCCAAGTTAAACCAGACACCAGGCGGCTAAAGATAACTAGCCGGCCCTTCCCTAGCCCACCTCAAGTCCCAATTCTCCTTTAGTCAGGTTCCCAAAGCAAAGGAGGATCTCTATCTTCACCTCTATGTACGGTATATCCGTGTCCCAGAGCGGAGACCCCACAAACTCCCCACGAAGGCAATCAAATCCAACCCCAACTTTCCTTGCTTTTTTGAGAAAAGCAGGTGGCGATCACAACAACCCCCAAATCCTCCTGGGGATCCGTCGGCTGCCTCAGCCAAGAACGAACAACCAAACCACCTACGTTCCAAGAGACGATCTGATCAAGCCCGCCAAGGTGCAGCTCTCTGGATCTGAGCCTCTGAAGAAACCCCACACACGCACAGCCACCGGAGGACCGGAGAGGAGGAAGAGAGGGCCCCCTTTCTTTCCTTTCCCCGAAATCCGATACAACAGCCTGGCGATCACGGTGGGACCTCCCTCGTGAAAGACAACAAAAGGTAATCCTCTCCTTCATCGTTCCAATACCTTGACTAGAATGCCATCACCTCTCTAGGAAAACTAAGATTTCCCACCCCTCAAGTCTGACCCTCCTCTACTTTGCATTACAACATCCTTTACTGCTTTAAGCCGCACATAGCTGCGCACCCTTTTACTGCTTTAAGCCACACACAGCTGCGCACCCCTTTATTGTTTTAAGCCGCACATAGCTGCGCACCCTTTACTGCTTTAAGCCGCACACAGCTGCGCACCCCTTTATCGCTTTATTTACTGCTTTGATCTGCATTCATTCACACCTAGGCTTTTCCATATTCACACCATGGAGGCCTATACCCATGAAAAGATAGTAGAGGAGAAGACAACCAGGGAGACCAAACCACCCAATTTCTCAGCCACCTAGAGGAGAGGATGGCTACCCTAGGATACCAGTCGGTCGAGGACATGTTCAATGACCTCACCGACTATCACAAGGCCAAGACCTTGAAGCAGGAAACTTTTGTTAAGACCCCCAAGGCTTGCCCCAGCTCCAATACACTACCAACATCTGGCTTCTCAGCAAATCCGAGTCTAAGCCTCTTTTCCTTTGCCCCACCCTCCCCTGCGAATCCAATATTCCCAACCGTTTCTGCCCTGAGCCCTTACCAGGCCACCTCCAACCCAGGACCACTAAACAGTCCTCCCAGGGGAGAGACGTTGGATGAAACCATCAGGAGAATCCTCTCCGAGACTGGCCCTTCTGCCCCCAAACACATGTCTCTACACAACCTGAGACAGATCCCGTCAGTCCACCTATCGGAGGGATTTAAAATCCTGAAATTTCTTCGATATAACAGTCGTGGAGACCCAGACGTTCATTTGACCTCCTTCTGTCTAGACACCCGATCGTTTCTAGATAACCAACCTCTGCTAGTATTCCTCTTCCAAAAATCATTGGAAGGAGAAGCACTACAATGGTTCTCCACCCTCCCTATAGATCATCTGTCGAACTTCTCGGTTGTAAGCGAGAAGTTTCTAGGCTACTACGGTTATTAGAGGATTAGGACCCCCTCTATTTCAGACCTGACCGTAGAAAGAATGAGGCCTAGGGAGGAATTTGAATCCTACGTGTCCAGGTGGCGCACCCTCATCCACCGAACTGGCCTACAATTAACGGAATGTCAAGAAATTGACATGATGTTGCAAAACCTGAGTCTAGAGCTCCGTACGAGTCTTTCGTATGGAGACTATACCATGTACTAGCTTCTCATTGACCGCCAAAACAGGATTTCCCGTTGTGCAGCCCTAGTAGTCCAAACCCAATCCCCACCTATCAGCCATAGTGTTGGACAACCACCGAGAAAGGCGCAAACCCCCACGGTAGAGGGGATCACACAAGTCTCGGCACTCTACAGCGCGAGTCCCTGATCAAGGACCTGCTCCGAGACAGTATACACCCAGTTCATACGGATATGTGCCGTCTCAGCAAGCTACTTATCCAAACACCTTTTTTCCTCAATTAGTACCCGCGTCCGTGCCATTACAACGAAGCTCGTTAACCCAGAATCCCACAGTCTAAAGCTCTGTATACCGGATCCCAGTACATGTAGATCTTGTAAAGAATATTGAAAAAAAGCTAGAACCTACTATACAAGCCCTGATAGAAGAACCAGAAGACCTGAGCTTTGAAAGCGTCTATGCATTAGGGGCTACAAACCTTGAAGAATTACCTAGAATCATTCTAGGTGGTTTAATCCTTCCAGCACCTTCCCCAATACACCCAAACCCTATCAGGCCCCTCCCTTTATACACAGAATAATTACCCGAGCCCATCATGGTTCATCCCATGAAGGGAGGTCCCATCCGACCATTGGACCATTTCCCCCAGGCACAACCTAGTCAGACCAATGACATTAGGGCTAGAGTTCTTCCTACCTATCCCTCTACTCCACCGAGGACGCAAGCCTTTGTTCCCCAACAAGTACCACAAAGGAAATACACCGCTATTCCGCCGCCATCGACCTATGAGTCTCCAGCACCCGAAATTATTGAATCTACAGAATGTCCCAAGCAGGACTTTGACGATGATGAAGAATTTTTGGATGGAGAACTATTAGAACTCTTTTACCCTACTCCAATACAACTTGAATCCAACATCCAAGCCTTACAACCGATTGAATCTAAATACCCCTTGTCTCTACCTACTCAAGATCAAATCATGTCAATACCCGTCCAACATACTTTGGTGGCCTATGATGACTCACATCTTGAATTATCAGATTCTGATATTGGTCTTGATCCGATTCATCCAATTATGCATTCCTTAAATTGAAACACTCACATTTAAAAATGCACAATTTGAGGAAGCAGTCAAGCCATTCCAATTGCCAGATCCATTTGACTTGCCATCCCATATGTCTGAGGAGCTCCCTTCGGATTCCCCTGCCATATACAAATCAATTATTCTCGATCTGGCCCACCAGCCCCTAATCGCACCAACTGATGAGTCTTTACCCCCATCATCATTAGGGCCTCAACATTATGGTAAACCGTGCTCCCTTGCACCTGTTCAGTCAGTAGTCACCTTTGTGACTTACTTTTCCATATCCACATCTTTATTGACTAACCACCCTTTGAGGAAAAATTCTCTTCCTGCTAAGAGTCTATGGCAAGTCAAGCTCCACTCACATTTCCAACAACATTGGGGCTTGGATATTCTAATAGATGCAGTCAGAATAGATGCTGAACAGCAGTGGTTGAGAAGGCATCAAACGCGCTTTAAAATCAAGGAGGATCCACACACAACCAATGATACATCAAATAATTCAAGTATTATTCCCCTGAAGATCCTTCAATTTGAGCCTCCATAGAGGACTCACCTTGAACTATCATTCCTGGAGGCCACCCTTCAGTGCTACATATACTATCTTTCACATACTTTCATATTTTCAAATCTTTACATGCTTTCTCAAAAAAAGAAAACAAAACCAAAAACACAAAAAAAATATTTGTTTATCAGCTTTCATCCCCTAACTCCTGTACATATTTGTTTCCATGCTTTCAAAAACAAAAAAAATCCCAAACAAAATGCTAAACAGCTTTCATTCCTCATTCATGCACATATTTGTTTACAGCTTTCCTAAAAAAACAAAAACCACAAACCAAAACAAAAACAAAAAAATAAAGACGAAAGTAAGAGCCACGGACCATGCCCAGGCCTACCAGAGGAGGGTGGCAAGGGCATTTGAAAAGAAAGTAATAGAGAGAAAATTTAAAATTGGGGAGCTTGTACTTAAGCAAATCATGCCATCAAGGCAGCCCCACCTCAAAGGCAAGCTGCAACCCACATGGGAGGGACCCTATGTGATCACCCATGCCTATTCCGGGAATGCCTACCGCTTGGTGGACGCCGAAGGAGTCGAAATCTCAGGTTCGTGGAATGCACTTTATCTAAAGAAATTCCATGCATAGAAACTCTCGATACTTGAGAAATATTATTCTTCCTTCCTGTGATTTCTAGTGTTTAAACCTGATGATAGAATTGCAAGACTCTCAAAGATAAACTTGTATTTTACTTGAACTCATATATCAACCACTCATGCCACCTTCATCACACCAGTATAGCTTAGGAACTGGTTTATTTGATAAAGGAGAAATTGCCTACCCTGTAGACTGGGACAATTTTATAAACCCAAAGCATCTCCCCATCTTTTTCGCTCCAACTTGTATCAACCCAAAGACAAAATGAGGAATTACCTCGGACCTGGCATATGTTCCAAAACTGGCCCTAGCACTGTATAAACATTTCTAGAGGGGAAGCAGAAAAGAACATGGGTGAAAAACAGAAAAGCCCCCCCCCCCCCCCAAATAAAAAAAACAAAACAAAAGGGCAATGAGAGGCCAAAGATCAAAACTACACCCAGACAACGGGTTAAACTCTCTACTTTAGCAGATGAACGCCTTTACGCACAGTATATGCTTAACAAAAGGCTATACTAGTACAAATCCAAGAAAATGGATTGCACTCTCCACTCGAAATACGGGTATACGCCCAGCTAGTTGTACTCTCCAACCAAATAAAGAAGTGGTAAAAAAAGAAAGCCAGAGGGACCTAAGAAGTAAAGACATATGCCAGACTAGGACAATTCTAAAATGTTGCCCCAAAGGAAGATATCACTGTTGCCCCATTCACCCCCGCCCTTTTATTTTCTTGCTATGGAGTTGGAATTGAACTATGTCTACTTGGAAAGGCAAGATCTCAACCAAAGATAGACCTTTTCTATGTTTACAAAAGCACACACTCACATGAGTTCACTTAAAATACTTGCCTATCTAAAGGAAGCCTGCTTGACTTAAATCTTGGTGCATTCATGGATTTCCCAGCATGTTTAGAATAATGTAATCAAGCATTGGAGAACCATGAACTTGAGAAATTGACACCTGAAGCCAACACCTTTCAAATACAATCCTGGTTTTGACATGAGTGACCACAAGGACCCTTCTTCGGGACTTGATGGTATCTTTTACTTTAAGAAAGTTGGAAACATTGCCCTCTTACATGAAAAATCCTATGAAGAACTAAAATGCTCCCTTATGTCACTCACACTTATGTATAAGATTGTATTTTCCTTTTCCAAACATTTAGGCATTCAAATTTCCCAAAATACCACAACTAACTCCCATACCAAAGGAAAATTGCCCCTATTACTTCCATTTCATTCCCTTCCACACACATTTGAGAAAGGAAAATTGCCCCACTCTCATACCCACCAGAGAGTCTCTTTTATTCTCACAAAATCACACTTAAAGCCATCTAGGCTCCCTCCTTTTTTATGCCGAGCATGGTTTCTCACACTTACTTACCTTAGATGGGTTGTAGCCCTTGACAATTCAAACAAAGAAGGACTCGAAAGTTAGTGCAGGGGCACAATCCGGACAAATTTAACACTTGATCCATGGAAAGAATGTTTTTACAGGTTTTGAAGGTTGAACAAACACTCACAAGGACATTCAGCAGCAGCAGACAAATGGCAGAATCAGAAAATTGTCCCAGGCTAGGGGCGGCTAAACCTGATTAGCCACCTGCCATCAGACGGCTGAAACCAATTAGCCGTCGCCCTACAGGTATATTTTACCAGTGCTAGGTCGGCTAAACACAATTAGCCGCCCCTCACCTGCTGCCCAACCTGCACTGTCAATCCAGTTTTAAATCAACTCTTCAAACCTTTGAGACCTATTAGGAATATTTCTTCCCAAAACCTGCATACACGCATTTCATATACATAAACATTCATAAAACCTGTATAAGAACGAATCAAACAGTAGCAGAAGCCAAAATCACATATCAGACCATACATCCACCCCCAAACATTCATCCATTTAGACACCCAACCATTCACCACACACACAGTAAGAATCAAAATGTTTTCAAAACTAAACACCCATGTTTAGATACATAAAACATGCATGAGAAGACATAAATTGTCCCTAAAAAATTACACAAGAGAAAGTCTTTATTAAAGAGAAGAAAGGATAGGTCCACTAAGAGCTCCAACTCCGAGTATCTTGGGCTATGCACCATCAGAACAATCACCTGAGCCAAAAGAAAAGAAGAAAAGCATGAATTTATTGTCATACACACAATTCTTCTGCCCAAAACCAAGACAAACATTACCTTGGTGTATCATCGTCTGCGGGAGGATGGGTCGAATTAAGGAGGAGCATCCTGGCCTGGCTGAGAAGGTGGTATCTGAGGAGAAGACTGAACCTCTGGAGCATCCGGAGCAGCAGGAGTCTCCCTCATCGAAGAAGCAACCCTCGCGTATCTCCCACGACTCGAAGTCACCGAAGGACGAGAGGCTCGACTAAAGCTGACCCCCATGGCAAAGGAAGCCGAGATAGAATGGTCAAGCTCGAGAGGAAGAAGGTAGAGGTCTGCCTTTGTCATAGACCCTCTACCAACCAGCTTCCCCCTCATGGTGGCCTCCCAAAGGTGGACTTGCTGCATGTCCCGATCTCTTCTCTCCAGCCTCTGGCGAAGACGACCCTCCATGCTCCTAGATCGGTCCTCGGCTACCCTCAACCTCTCTTCCAGCTCCCGTGCCCTCGCCTCTAAAACTCTGAGAGCTTCTTGATCCCTGTCCCCGACCACCTGAAGAGAATGAACCAAGTCTCCGATCAATCCCCTAGGCACGCCAGCCGCCGCCTCCAACTCCGACAGTCTAGCCTGGAGGGAGTCTCGCTCACAGCCCAAAATGGAAGACTCCTCCTCCCTTCGTACGATGTGGGACCGCAGCTGGTCCATCTCTCCCTCTCTCAGAGCTCTCTCAGACCGCAACAGGTCCACCTCATCCTCGGCCCTCGCAGCCCTCTCCCTTGCCTGATCAAGCTCCATCCGAGTAGCCAGGAGCTCACTACGGACCATGCCCAGCTCGTTCATCAACTCGAGCTCTCGATCAATGGAACTGATTGGAGGAGAAGTAGAGGAGGAAGAAGCACCATCAGCTCTTGCTCTCGACAGAGCATCTACCTGAGCCTCAAGGACCCGAACCTGGTCCTACAAGCGTCGCCTCTGCGCCCGCAACCCTTCTACTTGCCCGGCCCGTGCTTGGAGGTGCTCGTTGGCGGTCTCGAGCTTCTTCTCCAACTCATTCAGCTCAACCTACAAAAGAAGGCATCATTTAGAACACAAAGAGAAGAAGCAAGGAGAGAAAAGAGAAAGGATTTTTTTACATAGGTGTCCGGGATCTCCTCCTCTATAGTCCCAAGAATGTCACATACTCCTGGCGGAAACATGCCATGTACTCCTCGCTGCTAACCACCTTGGGATGACCCTCAACCAAGGTCCCCCTCTCAACCCATCCCTGCACGTACACTGCATAGTTCTTCGGGAGGTTCGTATCCTGAGGAATTCCAGCCACCGGGACCGAAGGACTCCTCGGCAGGGGATCCGGCACCCACTGATGGTACCCTAGCTAGCGGAATACCTGGCTAATTGCATGGCAGACCACCTCATTGAAGAAGATCAGCCAGATGTTCCGAGATAGCTCCTCGGGAACTTCCTCCTTAGCATAGGGCCTCCAAGTCATCTACAACAAACATTAGAAGAGAGCTTAGTCAAAAGAAAATCAAGTACAAGCTAGAAAATTCAGAAAATATACCTCTTCTTCCTTCAAGGTGCGGAAAGCCTCCTGAAACTGCGTAAGACGATGCAAGCGAGAAGCCTCTGGAGGCGCCCATCTCATGGCTAAAGGGAGGGCACGGTCGAAGATCAGCTGGGTTGGACGAGCATTGGCGAAGTGCTCATACCCAAAAATCTGCAGAGAGAAAGTCAAAACCGAAGTTAGGTGAAGTTAATAAACTTAAATCAAATCATTTCTATCTTCACTAAACTATACCTGTAGAAACGCTGCAAAGCCGCCGAGATTCTTGCCCCCGGCCCTCTTCACCTTCTTCGATAGCTCCACAAAGAGATGAGCCAGCATAGTTGCTCCCCAGGCAAAGCGTCCCATGGCCTCTAGGTCCCTCATCAACAACAGAGAGTGAGAGGAGACCTTGTCGGAGGCCGTCGAGAAGAGGACCCGGCCAAAGAAATAGAGGAAGAACGCCCTCAACTCCCTCCGTGCCCTCTGTGGGCACGCGGCTGCCTCTCTCGCCTCAATCATCACCCGTCTCCTCTCAAAGCTAGCTACAGCTTCACCCTTCTGATACCGCGTGAAGGAGCCAAGGCCATATTGTCTCGAAAGCTATCCAAGGGGAATCCGGTTTAACGACCTGTCGAGCTCCATGTACTCCCAATCCCCGATCAACTCCTGGAAGAGCGCCCTGTAGTCTGGACTGGTAGCCACTATCACCGCCTCGCCCAAGACTGGGAGGCCCGTGATCCGCTGAACGTCCTCCAACGTCAGCATCACCGCACCAGTGGGGTGGATAAATGTGCAGCTCTGCGGATCCCACCTCTCCGCCAACGCCTCTAGATAAGAGCGGTGGACATGGAACGGCTCAATCAGAAAGAAGGAGCGAAAGCCCGCTTCATCCATCAAGTTCCTCTACTCCAGCCTTAGGGCATTATACCACCTCTTGGTCCCATGCCATAAAGCTCGAATGCGGTTCAGCCGCTGAGACAACAGAAAAAGGGGGTTAGTCTAAGACATCCAAAGGGTGAGAGTCCTAAACAAAATTTTCATTCTAAACCATGCTTAGAAAGATATTCAAACATACCAAAAATAAAATAAAAGCATGAAATGTATGAGCCTAAAAGAAGATTCAGTCTCCCTTTCATATGATCACATATTTTCCTTTTATCCCACCGTAGTGATCTCTATCATATGTTATATGTCATACTTACATGCCTTTTTTCTTTCCTTTTTTTATATATATAAATATGCTTGCCATAACAAGAACGCATGAATCCCTACCCTAAATCCACATACGAACACTCATACACATATAGACCCCACCATAAAGAAGATTCATGAATGCATGCATACCTATCCCCTCTGCCCCCCCCCCCCCATTATGATTAAATACATATAAAAGTATGCCCCTACACCATATACATACAATCCCACCGTGATATAGATCATACTATGCTATACTGTTCTTTTTATTCTTTCGTTTCTCCACCATGCCTCCTCTTTTATATATATACATGCATAAGAAAAAAAAAATAGAGGTTGCCCCTTTTTCATGCCATGCTCACCAAATCCCATCGTGATCATTTTTCCATATACACGACAAGCATGCCTATTAAAATGACACGTATATACACTCCTTACACATTTCATACATACCACCAAAACATATATATATCTAAGAATAGAAATAATGTACAAAGGAAAAATAGAGGCATACCACAGCTCGTGTAGCCCCGGAAGCCTCCGCCTCAGCCTTAGCCTCGTCAGGATCGTCCATCCCGTCATCGTCTCCCTCCTCCCCATCGTCTCCCACCTCCTCAGCCATGGCCTCCTCACCCCCCGCACCAATGCCCCTGGCCTCTGCAGCCCCAGTAGCCCCAACCTTAGCACCCATGGCCTCTTCGGCCTCAACCCCCACAGCCCCCGCGGCCTCAGTCCCTACACCCTCGCCTTCCTCCGCACCCACCATGCTGGAGGCCAAAGCCTCAAAGTCCCCCAAAGCCCTCCTCTCCTCCTCCTCAGCCCTGGCCTCTCCGGCCTCCCTCTCTAACATCCCTAGGATGGCATCCAAAGACGCCCTCTCCTCTACACTAACCCCCTCTACCCCTCAACCGCGCCTTCGGCCGATCCTCCAGCATCCAAACCCGCGCCCTCAGCCACCACCGATTGACCCCCACGCCTTTGCTTGCGTGTATAACCTATCACACCGCTCCCTACCCCCGGGACAGCCCCCGAGGATGCAACCGCACCTCCACCCGCGCCCACCAACGGTGTTTCCACCGCTTGGGTTGCCTCCTCCGCGACCCTCCTCTCCGCGCTATCGCTCTCCAACAAGCTCGACCCCGAGATAGCCCCCCTCTGCTCTCGGGAAGACCGGAGGCGCTTCATCATCGAAGTTGTCCCCTTCCCCTTCGTCATCTCCTCTGATTTTGTGAAAAAGAAAGCCCCAAGGGAATCTAGGGCTTCGAAATCAAGAAGAAAGGAGTGATCTAGGGTGAATCAAAGTCAAGAATTTTTCGGTTTCAAATAGAGAAGAAGAAGAAGAAGGAGAAGAGAGGGAAGAAGAACCATTTTGAAAAAACGTGGGAAGAGAGAGGGTCCCTTTTTCACATATAAGGGGCCCAGACGGGTGACGGCTAGTCATGTCTAGCCGCCCCCTGCCGGCTGATTTCAACATGCCGCCTCCCCCCTGCTAGCTTCTCAAACACACTTATTTTCCAAGTTTTCTAAAAACAAACAACCATGTTTTGGTTTAGTTCCAAGTCTTACTTGATCAAATACAACTCTCTTGAAGTTTTACCACAATTTCCAGTACCGTTTAGTTCAAATTTCTTCAGTTCTGGTTCTTTTCCAGAATCTTTGTCTTTCGAATGATCCAATTCACCAAATCAAACACACTTTTTCTTTCTTTCTGTCTGCGATATCCCCTTGATTTGCTGAGCTACCCAAGCACGGGTACGGTAGGCACAAGGAAACTGACACTAGGCTGCTACGTGCACGATGGCTAAGAACCCCGTCCAAGGGTTGGATCACTCGCTTCTTTACTTTTACTCACTCTCCCACCTGGATCAGTCTTTAGATGACTATTCTAGTCAAAACCCAGCCTCTGATGACCTAAATTAAATCCCTGAATGGTATTTGGTCATGTGTTCTAAACTTCTTGAAGGTTGGGTCGACCAAAATAAGGGTCTCTTTCCTTATCATTGATCGAAGTCTTTCTGTTTCACACAAAGACTTCGTCTGATGAGGGACAATTGTAGATACCCTAATTTTGACCGTCCAAAGAGACAAAAAACAACCACATTTGGACATCTAATAGAAAAATCCCTTAGAAACTAAAACTGGAAACCCTGGTCCAAACCCTTAGGAAAACCTAGGACCTGGACAGGGGTGGCTACTTAAGAGTAGCGGCCCCATACCAGGCAGCTAGTTTCAACTAGCCGCCCCACTGACCGACCCCAAACTGCCTTCATGGATGGGACATAAAGCAAGCATGATTGTGGCGGATTGTCCCTTCTAGCCGCCCCATCTTAGCCGGTTCATCCTTAGTAACCGACCCAAGCCACCACTTGTCAGAGATGGGACGTATGGCAGGTTATGCTGGGGGCGGCTACCTGAGACTAGCCGCCCCTCACTGGGCGGCTAAACACCATTAGCCACCCCTCACATGGACATTTGTCAGAGAACAAAAATCTAAGGGGAGGTCAAATCAAGCACCTTATTACCCATTTTGATCTATTGTCTAGTGGACATTCCTATACCCCTTTTTTACTATAAATAAGGGGGCAACTAATTCATATCCATCATAAACTTCATAATCAATACCCACCAATAACCCCCCAACAACCCAACTTCCCAATCATCAAACCCTTCCCCACTTCAAAACCCTTGAGAGAGAAAGTAAGAGAGAAACCCATTTCCTACACCAAATCACTCTCCAAATCCACTCTCCAAAACCAAGGTTAAACCTAGCTTAACCCCTGCCAAATCCTAACCCAAACCCTACCCAGGTTCTGCTCAAATTGAACCAGACACCAGACGGCTAAATCCAACTAGCCGGCCCTTCCCTAGCCCACCTCAATCCCAATTCTCCTTTAGTCAGGTTCCCGAAGCAAAAGAGGATCCTTGTCTTCACCTCCGTGTACAACATATTCGTGTCTTAGAGCGGAGTCCTCACAAACTCCCCATGAAGGCGATCAAATCCGCCCCAACTTTTTCTGCTTTTTTAGATAAGCAGGTGGCGATCACAACCACACCTGAATCCTCCTGAGGACCCGTCGGCTACCTAAACAAGGAACAGACAGCCAAACCGCCCACCCCTTCTAAGAGATGATCTGACCGTGCCCACCAAGGTGCAACTCTCCAGATTTGAGCCTCCGAAGAACCCCAACACACGCACCCAGATCACCAGAGGACCGCCGAGGAGGAAGGAAGAGGGGGCCCCTTTCTATCCTTTTCCCGAAATCCGATACCGACAGGCCAGGGGTTGGCCGTCGGTAATACCCAATTTACAACTGCACGTCTCGACAGTTAGGACCATCAGCGACGTTTGTGGGTTTGGCCATCGGTAATAGGCGTCGCTAAAAATCAAAATTCTTGTAGTGTGTGTAGATATCTGGTTCACCGCCTCGTCAAGCCTCGGTGCCACCTCATTCTTCTCAGTTGCTCAAAAGGTGGTCTTCTCAGCCGATGGCTTCACCCTCTGCTTGCTTCGCTGAGTAGATTATGATTTCTGCCACGTCTTGTAATTTTTTTTCTTTGCATGACAATTATTGTTAATTCCCCTAGTCAAGGGGATTTTAAATGGTATGAAGGTGTAATTTTTATGGCATTCAAGAATATATAATATATTTTGATGAATTTTGCACGCACTATATATATCTTAGGGAGAATCAGTTCCAAAGTTTACCTCAGTCACCTCGGGGGACGGAGGATTTGGTCCTCGTCCACCTACTCGTGTGCATGATTTTGGTTTGTATACACAACCTTGGTTTGTAGTAGATTGAGCAGGTCTTGATCTTGAATCTAAGCGACCAAGTACGACTTATTTGTATGCACAATCTCGGACTAAGTGGTCTTGATCTTGAATCTAAGAGACTGAGTACGTCTTATTTGCATGTGCAAACTGAGAGGAGCTTGATCTTGAATCTGAGAGGCCAAGTCTAACTTATTTGTATGCGCGACCTCAGTTCATAATAGATTGAGGGGTTGGTGAGGCAGGCGCGAACTCGAATCTGAGTGGCCAAGTAAGATTTATTTGTCTGCATAACGTTGGTCCGTAACAAATGAGTGCGACTCACTGCAAGCCCGTGTTTCCAATCTAAGATGCCAATTACGACTTATTTTGATGCGCGACCTTAGTACATAACAGACCGGGTGCATCGTCGCTTGTGTGTTATTTGAGATGGGGAAGCATGGCTCTGCGCAATCTCCTGTCCATAGTGCTTTCTAGTAGGGGAAGGATGTTCTCTCTTTGAACTAGATGGGGGGATTCCCCACGCGACCTTTGTTCAGACAAGAGTACTCTTATGCAAGAGGGTGAAGACCATGCACAACCTCGAGGGGGCCTCCAGTCTCACGTGATGGAGCGTCGGGCCGTCTGTATCCTGTGCTCAAAGGACATGCAAGTGAGATATGCATTTTGGACTGTATTGCCTCAACTCATTTAATGAAATAGTCTGTGGTGACTAGAAGAAATCCCCCTTGCAACAGGACGGTCGGCATGGGCCCGACTATACAAGTGATATGCATTTTGGACTATAAAAAGGATAATGTGTAACATTTTCCTTTATATAGAAGTTCAATGGTAAGAAAATTCTGGTCTTAGGTTCATCTTGTTACTAGTATCGGGATTAATTTTGCATCAAAGGAGGAGTTATGGGCAGTTGGGCGCTCTCTTAGACAAGCGGGGGATAGAAGCTTTCATGCAAAGGTGTTCCAAATACTTGTACTGGTTACGATTTGGGCTATTTGAAACACCATATGAAGAAAATGTTTGGGAAAGGGCTATTAGTTTCATTCAGGATTGAGGGAGGTTCTATGTGAGAGCGTCGTCTATTGTATTACAGGGTAGTCAGTTACTTGTTCAGAGCTAGTTGGGGATGGGTGGGTGGTACATTTCTCTTCTACCGGAGCACCACCTATTTCTCTATTGTGCTCTGCACTGTTTTGGTTTTGTTTATCTCCATGTTTGGGCATTTGCACTATGATGAATAGATGATGAATGCCTATCGTGATTTTCAAAAAGATGGGTGTGTTGTTGCGTGATATACAAAGACATTTGAATCCTAAAGTTGTTCATAGAAATATCACAATCCCAAGTCGTTCACTAAAAATATCTTAGTTTACCAATACATCACTTCTTACCTCTAATGGCAATGTTATACATGCGTATTCTGTGGTGATCAATGGAACACATTAGGTCGTGCATGACCGGCCGCTTCATTGAGCCATATGCTCCCAAACTAGGTCAAGTTTTCATGACACAAGTCATTGACTTATTCAACTCCCATGCCCACGACCTCATAGATAATCCACTATGCCGCCAACCTCATTGCACTAACCTTAATCGAATCCACTTAAAAATAACTCCACATTACACCTGGGAACTCCATATTCTTTTATTCCATAAACTTAACCTTCACCAAACTTTTTAAGGTGAGTCACGTGTAATATGGAGTTATCATTCAATATTATAAAAAAAAAAGACATGAAAACTTCGCCAAACTAATTTAATAGTCAACTTCCACAGTTTATATCAGTGTATCTCTAAGGGATCGTTAGCCCCTATGTTCCTTCTGTACTGCCCCTTCTCCTGATCTACCTAATGTACATTTTGTAATTTTCATAGAAGCAATGAAATTATTTTACCAAGCAAAAAAAAAAAAAAAAAGTTTGTTGACCCCAAATTCCTTCATTTTCCTTTCGTCTTTGTGCACAAATACACCGTAAATGTCTTCAATGGCTGCATTTTAAATTTGTGGATTCTATTTCTCCTCTGTATAAGACATTATGCAATGGCATGTGTATATTGAAGAAAAGCAAGAAAAAAGAGGGGAGGTATTTGAAATGGACACCGATATTTTTACTCACATAGTTATTCAACTCACCCCTCTAAAAAAATCAGAATGTGGTTTTTTTAAAGAGTGATTCTACCCCGATCCATTCGACTTTGTGAAGTCGTCCATTATGTGACAGATCGACATCACAGAGTCGAACTGGTCACAGAGATCTAAGGCCCTCTTTGTAGCCCACTCGCCTTTCTGAAGTCGTTCATTATTTCACAAGTCGACTTCATAAAGTCGAACTAGTAACAGAGACTTAAGGCCCTTTCTACGGCCTATTCGACTTTGTGTTTTGAACAATGTGTTCGCGTGTTATAGCGTTGTCAATGAAATGATATCTTCAAACAATGGTGCATCGTTCAGTATTATGAAGGACGTATCACATGATGTAATGTTTGGATATTTCTTTGTGATATCGTCCATTATGTCACAAGTTGAATGGACCGTAGAGAGGGTATTAAGTCTCTGGAGATCAGTTCGACTATGTGATTTCAACCTGTGACATAATGACAATGTTTTAAAAATCAAACCGTTCAATGAACCAAAAAAATGAATGAGTCAAGGGTCATTGGTTCAACTGTTGGGTCAACCAGATTTGAACCATGACATAATTATAATATAATAATTTTTTTAATTATCATTACTAAATAAAAATATAAAATATTTTAGAAAATCTTTGCATAAATGTTTTACTTAACATCATAACATGATTTTAGTATATAAAATCTAAACTTTTTATTAGATTTCATATTTTAACAAGTGATTAATAACAATTTCTATGAATAAAGAATCATTCGATATAATCAACCCGCAGCCGGTTCACAAAAACCGTTGTTTCAAACGGTGGGTTGATTGAGTTTTACTGATTTTTTATATCATTAGGTTATATGGCTAAACCGAACCGGAATTCAACGCGGTGAAGGTTTAACTGGTTCAACCAAGCAGGTCGGGTTGGGTTTTAAAACACTGCATAATTGACCATTTCATAAATTCGAATGGGTCATATGAGAGCCTTAGGTTTCTGTGACCTGTTCGACTCTGCGATGTCGAACGGAGTATATAACTGACGACTACACAAAGTCGAATAAGTTGCAGAGAGGGCTTAGGTCTTTGTGACCAGTTCGATTATGTGATGTCGACATGTGATATAATGGATGACTTTACAAAGTCGAATGGGTCGGGTGAGTTCACCTCTTAAAAAAACCACATTTTTATTTTTTTGAGAGGGGTGAGTTGAAGAACTCCGTGGGTAGAAATATCGGCCCCCATTTGAAATCTCCCTCAACTAGGCTGGTTGAAAGTGATTTGGGACAGTTTCAAGCTGAAGACCGATATACATGTGGAGCTCTTATCAGGGATCACAACGGTGACTATTGAAAGCACTCAAAGGAACTTATAATTGAAGGACTCGGGATATGTACGTACTACACTTCAGGTTCCTTGAATCTGGTTTGAAATGGATTCCTCGATGGTTGTCACATAGATCCATGGCCAAAGATATATCCTATGGATCGCCTTCAAAGACCTTCGAACCCTGCACAACCTATCTCTTTTTGGAGTACTTCATTTAAGGGGAAAGCCTCTGTCCCCGGCCTGTTCAAATCCAATGGCAGCCGGCCCCTCCTGGTTGGACTAAAGCAAACTCTGATGGGTCGGTATCAGAGGACCGATATGGTTTTGGCGCACTCACTAGAGATCCGCAAGGAACTATATTAACTTGCTGAAATTGAAAGGTAACGTTGTGGGACTTTTCCTGTGTCAAGCACTCTTTCACTAAACTTTGGAGTGAATCGTATTCCGCAATGGCTATTGTTTTGGCTCAAGGCAAAGGTTTGATCCTTTGGACAGATCTCAGACCTCTTAGATGGCTCAAGGTCTCTGTCGATCTCCTTTGTTCAAGCCCGGAAAATTTCATGTTTTGAGAGAGGGTAATTTCGTTGCAGATCATTTTAAAATGGGTGTGTCGTTTCTATCCCACCCAATCATTTGAGGAAGAGTTCTCCAGTATTCTCCAAGATGACAAGTGCAGGACCTCTCATACCAAACTATGCTAGAATACTCTTGCGGTCCTCGTAATCCACATCGCTAAAATTTTGATGTTCTACCAATGTAGATAGATTTAGGTCTTGTGCTTAATCCTATCATTTTGTAGTAGTGTTTTTACATGTACAGCTGTTAATTTGTAGATTAATATAAATTTTCAATTATCTTGACCAACTTCTCAAGAGGACCTTGGTTACAACCTCCATGTGTGTTTTCTGTTCAATGGAAAATGAGTCTGCCTCTCTTCTCTTTCTACTGTGTCCATACTCTTCCTATGTATGGGCTGCAGTCCTGAAGATCCTTGGTATTCTGAGAATTAGACACACTTATCTTGGTGAAAGAGTAACTTGGTTCATTGGAAGCTCAAAATCTGATTGTGAGAAGAGAGTCCTTCAATTTCTCATGGTATACATCGTTTGTTCTCTTTAGAAATCCAGAAATGAAAATGTTTTCAATAACTCTCTCATTCCTAATCCAATGTAAATAATGGTTGAGGACAATAAAAAATTTATTTGCTTCACTAATAATTCAATCTTTACACTTACACATGTAGTGGGTCATGAGAATCAGTTGATCATCTACTCTAGCATGCATGGATAGGCGCTAAAAAAAAGACATGTTCACACATACAGAATGATATATATGCAAATATACACAAATGTTCTATAACTAGTTGAACATATTATGTAACTATACATAATGTGCCTGTAAATTGAAAAAATAATATGGGGATAGTTTAGGTATCAAAGTATGATGTGGAACTATTTAGGGGTTAAGAAAAAAAAATGATGCAAGAGTACAAAAAAAAAAAAAAAAATTAAGGGGTTGAAAAAAAAAGGTTTGTTAGTTAAGAGGCATTTAAGCAATTCACCCTCTTTGTTTCTGTCTTATTAGATAAAATAGCATGTCCGACGTTATATATATCATAATCCCAAGTGCATATGCGAAGCATATAAATAAAAACTACCTAAAACCATACAAGAGTTTGCGCAAATTCTAACCCTTCGTTCTAAAAATATAGGCATAGTATCATTCGAGAGGACGTTGTGCCCCCTCTTTTCGTTATCATCCCACCTGAAGTATTCCAGTTAATTTTTGGGAGAAAACTGTTGAAGATTTATTCTCTTTTTTAGTAAGTCTACTGTTGAAGTTGGAATGATTTCACATTACACATTTATAACCTGTTGAAGAGTTCGAGTCTCATTTTGTAAGTTAGGTGTTGATGAACAACCCCACGTTACACGTGACTTACCTTAAACAATTAAATTTGAATGGACTTAGGAAAAAAAATTTTCTAGACCTCGTATGCTGATGTAGGACAGATTATGCAGATAAAACATCCAAAGAGGTCCACTAAATAAATTACAAATCAATGGTCACGATATCAAAATCGCACGAAATTTTACATGGTGAAATATATCGAGGAGATCTTCTGGACTAGTTGTTATACAACTATCAATTCTTATTTTTTAAAAATTCATTCATTTAGGTCTTTAAATTAGCGATTTTACTATTTTTAGTAAGTTTTAGATTTGTGATATCTCAATCATAACAGATCGGAATTGATTTATATCAGTTCCTAATATCATTTAGGATCTTATAGAATCAGAAAAATTAGTTTTTGAATTTTACTATTTTTAATAATAAATTTTATGTTATTAGTATAAATAGCAGACTTGTAATCTAGGGTTGAAAGTTTTTATTAATAATATTTTGAATTTCCTCTATTTTGGGGCTTTCTTCCTTGTGGATTCAAGGAGCTTATGAGATCTCAACGCTGGTTGGATCTTTTTATCAGTTTTTTGCTGCGTTAGGTGGTATCAGAGCGAGGATTTGCCTTGTTGTGATAGCAAATAACGGAGGGGGAGACAACCAATCTAATGACGTTGGTCGTGGATTTGAGGATGTGCGGAAGGCGATCGAGGAGCTACGCTATCAGATGCGAGAGATTCGAACGATGATCGCTGGCTTGAACCTCAACGCCAATAACAGGCATCCTGAAGGTGATAAGAGACGCGCAGAGGGAGTTGCCCAAGGCCGACCTATTGCTCAAAACATCGTTCGACGTCCCACTCGTTATCAACTTGATGACGAGGAAGACTCGGAGGATGAAGGTAATGGACTTCATGGATATCAGCCGGGGAGGCGGCGCATGAAATACAATGATTACCGATTGAAGGTGGATATTCCGTATTTCAATGGTAATATGCAGATCGAGGACGTCCTTGATTAGATCTCAAAGGTCGAGAGATTCTTTGAGATGATGGAGGTTCCAGAGTAGAAGATAGTCAAATTGGTGGCGTTTCGATTAAAAAGTGGTGCCGCCGCTTGGTGGGACCAATTTCAGAAAACCCGACAACGGCAAGGAAGATCACTTGTTCGTACGTGGAGGAGGATGAAAGAGCTCCTCATGGATCAATTTCTGCCACGAAATTATGAACGATATTTACCCCAATTGTAGCGAAATTGTCGTCAAACCGTAAGGGTGAAATCACGATTGGTGATATCAAAGGCGCAAGAGGTGATAAGAGCAAGTCCTCCAAAAGAGGGGGATGATTTGAAGGCCAACCCTTATGATCTACCATTATCAGAGAAGTGTGAATATTCCAATGAGCTAGAATTTTTCTCAAATAAAAATAAACAAGAGAGCGAAATTTTAGTTGAACCAGAAGTTGATGATATATATGATGGCGCCGAGTTCGCAGAAGAAGAAGAAGAGCGGGTCAACTTCATCGTTGAACTAGAAATCGATGAGAACATGAGCAATAAAGAAGCAGAGGATGTTGTTCTCTCTGGTGATTCTAAAGATGTCATTGAAGGAGAACAAAAGGAGTTGTTTCCATGGTCCTTAGCGTTGACTCCCAAGCTGGAAGAGCCCCTACAGAAGCTCGTGCTGTAGGATATATGCACTATCAACAAGAGTGTTTTGGATGCCATCATCAACAATTATAACAATGAAGACTTTACGACTACTACAATGGTGAAGAAGTTTGGGCTACAACTCGATGTGCATTCAATTTTCTACATGATCGATTTGATTGAGAAGAAATTTGAAGTCAAGAAAACGTCTCTTCTCTTGTCAAAGGTGAAATACAAGGAAATATCAATTGAAGAGCGGAAGAACTCGAGGGCGGGTTCTTTTGAAGAAGAGGAGTCTGATGTAGGACAGATTATGCAGATGGGACCACCCAAAGAGGTCCACCAAATAAATTACAAATCAATGGTCACAATCTCAGAATCACACAAAATTTTACATGGTAAAATATATCGAGGAGATCTTCTGGACTATTTGTTATACAACTAACAATTCTTATTTTTTAAAAAAATTAATTCATTTAGGCCTTTAAATTAGCGATTTTACAATTTTTAGTAAGTTTTAGATTTGTGATATCTCAATCATAACAGATTGGAATTGATTTCTATTAATTTCTATGATCATTTAGGATTTCAAGAATCAGATTAGTTTTTGAATTTTACTATTTTTAGTAATTTTTTAAATTTTATGTTATTAGTATAAATAGCAGACTTGTAATCTAGGGTTGACAGTTTTTATCAATAATATTTCGAATTTCCTCTATTTTGGGGCTTTCTTCCTTGTGGATTCAAGGAGCTTATGAGATCTCAACGCTGATTGGATCTTTTTATCCGTTTTTCCCTGCGTTATATGCTTTATTTTATGATATTTTATGGTGTAACAGGCTTGTAGGTGATTGTAGCGTGACTCAAAGATTAAATTTGATGGAGAGCTTGGAGAGGAAGCCGATCTTTGGGTGTCGAAGGGCCTGGGCGGGGCCACGGCGGCGATGGGGGAGGAGGCCATGATCCACGTTTCTAGGGATTTGAGGGAGAGCTTGGAGAGGAAGACGAGTCCAATCTTTGGGCGTCAGAGGGTCGAGATGGACAAGAAAGGGTCTCGAGAAGGGACGATGAAAAAGGGGAGGATTTTCAGAGTCTTCAAATTTCGATTGCATATGTGATTATGAGAGGGAAAAAAGTGAGAGATGAAGATAAATGAAAAACGGGGGCTAGGCTTTTTTCCCCCACGAACGCATGATCCCCTTTTCTGAAAGTTAAACGAGCAACCGAACCTAAACAAGAATCCAGTTGCCCGTTTAAAAAAAGTTAAAGCCTGTTTTTTGGTTGGTAAGTTCCTTGGACCTGTAACACTACCAATTGTGAATCGTAATAAACACGCAGGTACCCTGACATGGAGATCTTTGGTGAGTCGTAACCTATTGATAAGGGCCTTGTACTCAGCTACGTTGTTTAAGGCTGGAAAGGCCAGTCGGATGGACTGTTCGTAACATGATCCCGGCACTGCTGCCCCAGCATTTGATGCGTCGTCAACATATAGGGCCCACTAGTGTTTAGAAAATCGGGCTGTGCCGCTTTCATGGAAATCGTTCAAAATACGGGTCGGACATTTGGCCTGCCTGATCATTTAACAAAAGAAAAAAAGGGCTTGATCTCTTCTTCTTCTCCTCCTATTTTGCCGGCCCTAAACACAATAGCGACTTCGACCACTGCTTCGACTTATTCTTCATTGATCTTTACTGACTTCTTCTCAGCGATCTTCACCGTTGTGACCACCACTTCAGCCGTTCAGTGCCAAGTTGCCGACCTCCACTTCTTCGACGAACAGAGTATGATACATCTATCTCTCTCTGTCTGCCTCTCTTATCAGTCTCTGATTTCAATCTCTGTGTTTTTCTATCTCTCATTCTCTTTCTGATTCTCTGCCTCTCTTATTTTATTGTATGTGGCTTTTGTTGACACTTGACACAGTGGTGAAGTACGCATTTGACATAGGCACTTAAAAGGATGATTTTTTTTAAAATTTTTTATTTGTTTCATTTATTTGTGGTACTCGTGGAGTCAAGTGGATGTATATATTGACCAGCACAAGCACACAAAAAGGAGAGTTTACAAAAAAGAGAGTTTATCTTAAAATTGACCAATTGTTGGTTTTTTAATGAAGACTCATTATGTATCTAATTACATTCCATTTAATGTGAAAAATCTGAAACATGTATTTATACACAATTAAATCACATATGAGCTTAGTCCCAAAAAGCATATAATAGTGTGTTAACATATTATCCCATGTTTAAGAATCATAACTGAAAAATTAAATTTTAGTAATAAAAAATTACGTAACCACATATACTCCAGCATATATTCCTGCATACCGCATATACTCTATACGCTACCTCAACCGCACGTAAACTGCATACCGCATATTAGAATATTGGGGCCCACCATTCCGAGAGGTCTAGTGGATCGTCGAGTTCTGCCCCGGCCTTATGCATATCTTCTTCAGGGTCGAACTCCAGAAGGAAGTCGGCCAAAACTTGTCCCTTTTTGGCCGTTTGGGGTTGATATTTGATATCGAATGGAGCCAGCTCCAGGGCCCACTCGGTTATTCTCCCATACAGGTCCGGCTTGTGCAAGAAGACACGGATCAGATAGGAGGTCATCACGATGATAGGGTGCGCCTCGAAATAGTGCCGTAGTTTCCTTTTGGCCACCACAAGCGCCAGGATCAGCTTCTCAATGGGGGTGTAGCAGGTTTCCGTATCAAGCAAGGATTCGCTCACGTAGAAGACATGGTGCAGCTGCGCTTGGTCCTCCCTAAAGAGTGCGGCGCTGAGGGCGGGCCACCCTTGAGATGGCCAGGTAAAGGTACAACGCCTCACCAACAACTGGGACCAAGAGGATTGGAGGCTGGCTGAGGTGGTCCTTGAGCCTTTGAAACGCAGTTCATTGCTCTTTGGTCCAGTCTTGTCCCTTCCCCACCTTGATTGCATGAAAGAAAGGTTCACAACGATCTGAAAGGCGAGCAATAAACTGGGAAAGGGCGGCTATTTGGCCAGTGATCACCTGGACATCGCGAACAGATGTGGGAGCAGAGGAGTTGCGTAGCTCTTGGATCTTGGTGGGGTCACCTCGATGCCCTGCCGATGTACAATATGCCCCAGTAAATGTCCGAACGACATGCCGAACAAACACTTAGCGGGATTGAGCTTCATGAGGTCTACCCGGAAGGTGCTGAAGGCCTCGGCGAGATGCTTCAAGTGATCGTTGCGGTCTGAGCTTTTGAGGACCATATCATTGATGTATACCTTGACCGTCCAACCGATTAGATGGCTGAACACTTTGTTGACCAACCGCTGGAATGTGGCCTCGGCATTCTTTAGCCCAAATGGCATAGCTTTGTAATAGTACAGTCTGAGCTCCGTAATAAATGAAGTTTTCTCTTGGTCGCGTGGATGGAGAGGAATTTGGTTGTAGCTAGAATACACGTCCAAGAAGGACAGGAACTCATAACCAGCCGTGGCATCACGAGCTAATCTATCTTCAGGAGCGGATAGCCGTCTTTGGTGCAAGCTTTGTTGAGGTTCACGAAATCGATGCAAACCGCCACTTTCCGCCTTTCTTCTCTGCAAGGACGATGTTGGAGATTCAGTCCGGGTAGTGGACTTCTGGAATTAACCCAGCTGCAATGAGCCAATGTATCTCGTTGGAGATTATCTTGTTCCATTTGGGGGCAAATCGCCTTTGTTTTTGTTTCACCAGGATTGCGTCGAGACGCACGTTCAGTTCGTGGACAACGATAGCAGGATCGATTTCGAGCATGTCGCTGTGGGACCAGGTGAATACATTCCGATTGTCTTGCAAAAAGGATAGAAGAATCTCCTTCTCGTGGCCGGGAAGAAGGTTTCCCACCTGGACTGGTCTGCTTGGGTCATCTTCATCTGGTGGGACGGTATCGATCGGCTCAAGAGTGGGCAGCACAGACTCGGCTTCAACTAGCACTTGAGCCCACTTCGATGGCCGATCAGCTAATTGCTACAAGTCTGAAGATGATTGCCCCTACGGTGGACAAACCGGAGCCTGTGACGTTAGGGCGTAGCACTTTTGGGCCATCACTTGGTCCTCACGGATGTCAATGGTTAAACGTCCGTATCTGGTGAGACATCGTATGACCTGGTGTAGGGTGGATGGGACCCCCTCCATTCGATGAATCCACTCCCGCCCCATGATACCTTTATATGCTGAGGCGAAATCGATATAATGAACTCGATGTTTAGGGTGTGGCTGGCGGCCGTCATTGGTAGGGTTAGAACCCTGACCAGACTTACCCTCTTGCCATCGAATCCCACCAATGGAGGGTTGGAACGCTAGATGCTCTCAATGTCCAGCCGCATCCAACAGTAAGCATCCAAGAATAAGATGTCCGCAATGCTCCCTCCGTTGATCATGACCCTTTGCACCTGGCAATTGCAAATGTATATTGTAATAACCAAGGGGTCAATGTGTGGTAGGGATACCTCCTCTAGATCGTCCGCGTCAAACTGGATCGAATTAATGGTGATCACTTGCTCAGGGAGTGGCTCGGTGGTGACACGCTTTCTGGACACTAGCTAATCTCTTGTCCTCAGCTCCACGTCGCTGGGGACAGGTCATCCATGGATGACTATGACGACTCTGGTCGGGGCATCTCCCAGTTTCAGGGTGGTATCTCCCCTGTTGTGGCCGGGCTTGGCTAGATTTGTTTGCTGCGTTACATAGTGCGCGAGGCGCCCATCTCGTATCAGGTTCTCGATTTGACCATGGAGACTCCTACACTCTTCGATGGTGTGACTGGCCTCATTGTGGAATTTGCACTTGGGGGTCTGATTACGGTTCTGGAACGAGGTGTGGATTGAAAATGGGGGTCTTGAAGTACCCTTTATCGTTGTTCTCATGCCAAAGTTGCCACATCAAGACAATAGAGCCATTTCAAAGTCCCTCCCCTTTTGTTGGCATGGACCGCCTAACTTCTCCTCTCTCTTTCTGGACATCGCCGAGGATTGCTTTTTAGAGGTGGAACCCCCCTTCGTGGATGGGCTAATGGTGATGAGGGTAGCGGTCTTGTGAGTAGTGAAAGATATGTCGTCCTCCAGACAAATGGTGTGGACCAACTCCTCGATCTGCATCTCGACTTGTTCCGCTCGAGCTAGGGTCTCGTCGCAGATCTGCCGTAAAGGGAAGACCTCGGGGTTTAGCTCATCACCCTCGGTTACGCCTGGGAAAGAGGACGGGTTGGCAGCTGACGTGCTGGCCGGCACCGACCCTGGCAAAAGAGTTTTCTTGGGAAGCATGATGATGAACTAGGCTTTTCGTCCGGGTCCCACAGACGGCGCCAAGATGAGGAGACAAAATTTGGCTTACCGGGTTCGGGTAGTCGGATTTGTCCTCTCCTGCTCCCCTCCGCCTTGCTTGGTTGTTGTCCGCCGGTGAGCACTTCTTGAACATCGAGGACACGGAGAGGTGGGGACCTGTAAAAGACCCTCCGATGCTTAATTCAGTAAAGGTGGCTAAAAATGAGTTGTTGAAAAAGAATTGTGCATACCTTCTTAGAGAGGACTTATTCCCTATTAGAGGTTCTCATCGGACCGATGAGAAGAGATCCACGATTTTTGGTGGGGAGAAAAGATACATATTGGGATTTTGTTAATCATATCGTGACAAATATATATATATATTTTGTTGGGATTTCCTAGATTAGTCAATGATGGCCTGATCCTGTGATATATTCTTTGTGATTTTGAAATAAATGATGATAATTCCAAATTGAGTGAATATATTTTAAGGGATCAAGAAAAGATATGACCTAAAATATACTAACTTGGGATGTTGTCGTAAGATTGGAGCGGGCCAGCAAGCCGAGCCTTGTCGGGCTTTGGGCTGATTATTTTAGTATAAATAAGGATAAATTGATTTTGTGCTTGGTTGAGTTTTTAATTATTCTCATTGAAAAATATAATAATAAAGTTTTTTGTTGTTTGGGTAAAATGTAAATAAGGTGAGGATAAAGATTTATAAAAGGTGAAAAAATGATGAGAATTGATTTATAAGAGGTGGTGAGAGTTCATTTGGCAGTGGCTGGGGCCACATATTTTTTTGGGTTGAATAACATGGAAACACTTAATTACGGGGGTTGACTAGAATTCATATACCACTTTATACTAGTTTATTTTGACATATATATTCTCATTTATTCCAATCATTCAAACAGCATTAAACCCCTTATTCCACATTATACTCATTTATTCCACCTTCGATTACCAATCCAAACATGGGCTAGGGGTATTACCCTTCAGTGTTTGAATGGGGGTGTTAGATTACATATATATAAGTTTGTTATTATATTAGTTTGTTATGATATTAATTTGTTGGATTGTTACATGTGTAACAATATTATGTACTATTATATAAAGGGCTCTAGTCTCTCTTTAATAAGAAAAAAACATTTTAAGGTCTCATTATATTTTTTTGTCTCTTATTCTAACAACCTACAAGTTCACGTAGGACTCCTTGAGTCTAGAAGGAAGAAGAGAATAAACTCTCAATAAAATACATTTCATTGTTCATAGATTGTTTTGGGAGTTGCAGATACTCCTTAAGAAGACCGTGAAAGAGTCTAAATTACCTAAATTTTAACAAATTATAGCCTAACATCTAAAATAAAAAAATAAAAAACAGAAAATCATATCTCAATTATATCTAAATATCATCTCTTCATAATTAAAATAATAAAAATTACATAGCATCCATAATTGTTCATGTGGTACTCCTCAATGCCAATTGAACCGCCCATGGGTGCACTGCATCATCCATGCAGTTAATTTTTGGGAGAAAAAGTTGGAATGATTTCACATTACACATAACCTGTTGAAATTTCTTGTCTTATTATGTAAGCTAAGTTAGATGTTGAAATAGTGACTTACCTTAAACAACTAAGTTTGTATGGATTTATTTTGTTAAATGTGTGTATATGTTAGGGTTAAGGGTAGATTAGTCTTTTCCTCGTTTTCCTTTTTGTACTATAAATATTGGATACAAACCCTAATAATATGTTTGGTTCATTATCTTCAATTTCTAATTCTAACATGGTATCAGAACTTGAATCCAATTTTTTTCTTTGATTTTTTGTTGGCGTTACTGTCCGTTCGTGAGATCGTCAACCCGTTCGTGTCACCGCTGCATCTCGCCGCACCCCGCACAGCCACGCCGCTGTCCCACGCAGATTCGCCACCCCCGCGCCGCTCCGCTGTTGCCCCACGCAAATTCGCCGCCCCTCACGTATCCCCGCCATTGCCCCGTGTCGATTCTTCGCCCCTCGCTCAGCCCTGCCACTGCCCCGCGCTGATTCTCTGCCCCTCGCGCAGCCTTGCCGCTGCCCTCACGTAGATCTGCCTCATCTCTGCCGCCGTGCCGCCGCTACGCCGCCCTGCGTTGCTCTGCCACCCTGCCGCGCCGTCCAGCACCGCCCTGCCACGCCTAGTCACCCACGCGCGCACTGTCCGCTCCCTGCCGGTGCCTCGTCCGCGCCCTGCCAGCACATCGTCTGCTCTCTGTCCGCGCGTGCCCAGCTTGCCCGCACGTGCCAAGATTTTTTGGGATTTGCCGCGTCCGCGAAATCCATGGTGCCAACTTGTTCGAGGACGCGTCTAGTTCCGCGCCCGCTCGCGGCCGGCCCAACACCCACTCGCGCGCGGCCCAGCACCCGTTCGCGCTCGGCCGAGATGCCCAACACCCGCTCACGCACGCGACCCGAATCCAGCACCAGCTGCCCAACCCGGCTCCACCGCCCAACCCGGTTCCGCGAACCGATTCGGTTCCAGCACCAGCGCCCGACCCGGTTCCGTGACCCGACCTGGTTCCGCGGCCCAACCTGTTTTCACAACAGTTTGCGGCCCTGTCATCGATATTTCGGTATTTTCTTTATCTGGTCGCTACTAGCTTATTCGGACTTCAAATATAGTTATATTGGTACTCATTTTGCTCCATTTTTCTTTACGCACGCATCTGTGGTCGTATTTTCATCATATGAGGCATATATTTTTATGTTATTCTCCCTTTTTGTCCATTATGGCTATGGATAGCACTCAGATCATCGATGTCAAGTTTGATTGTAACAATTATGACATTTGGTCTATTAGTCTTGAGCTTCAGCTTGATTATTGTCTTCTATTGGGTCATGTTACTGGCACCAATCCAGCTCCTGTACTTGAACCATCTCCACCGGGTTCCAATGAGACCACCATCAAGGCCACAGCTGAAGCATATACTAAGGCATTGTTGACATGGAAGGAGGCCGATTCTCAGGTGAAAGCCTATATTGCTTCTTCGGTTGTTCCAAATATCCATAAACATTTGAAGCCATTCATTACAGCCAAGGAATATTGGAACTTTCTTGAGAATTTTCTATATGCAGACTGATGGTGCTCAGGAATTATATCTACATCAGGCCATTTCTACTTCTTATCAAGGATAGTTTTCTATTCATGATTTTTATTCTCTTTTGTCTGATTACTAGGATCAACTCACACCTATGGATCCTCAGATGGAGGGTATTTTTCTGACACGCTATCGTGAGTACCGTAATCGTTAACGATTATACCAATTTTTGATGCCTCTTCGTCTTGAATTCGAGGCTATTCGCGCATAGATTCTTCATCGTTCTCCCAAATCGTCTCTCAACACGCTTTTGTTTAGTTGGTTGCTGAGGAGACGCGTCTTTGCACTGTTGTCACTCCGCCTATCGTTGATCACAATTCTGTCAATGTTGTACATCGTCAAGACAATCACTGCACTCAGGTCACTTGCTATTATTCCCATAAATTTGGACACCTGCAATTTGAATGTTGTAAGCATGCTCGTGATGGTGCTCCTCTTGTTTATATACCTCGCACTTCAGCTTCTAGAGAACCTCCTCCAGCACCTTGTCCACTAGCTCCTGCAGCATCCCGTGCACCAGCGCCTCGGGCACCATCTACAGTTCCTCCACGTCTTTCTCAGCCTCGAACTGCAGCTACTGTTGCATCTGATTTTTCTACTGATCTACCGGCATATTCTCCCTCTTAGATCACTGAGAGTCTTGCGCAGCTCCATCTCCAACAACAACAGCTCCAAGATATGCTTCGCTCAGTGACTGGTAGTGATTCATCTTCTCCCTTTTTCTGCTTCTACTGCGGCGACAGGTAACCTTACCTCCTCATGGATTCTTGACTCTGGGGCTTCCCATCATATGACTTCTCAGGCATCCTTTATTAGTCGTCCTACTCGCGTGTTTCCCACTCCTGTTATTCGTACGGCAGATGGGACTCCTCTGTCTGTGTCGAGTTCTGGTTCTCTTGCTGATCCTTCTCATCGATTTCAACTTCCTGAAGTTTTTCATGTTCCTGGTCTATCACTAAATTTGCTTTCTGTTGGTCAAATTGCGGATCATGATTGTCTCATTACTTTTGATTCTTCTACTTGTTCTGTACAGGATCATCGTACGGGGAAGCAGATTGGGACAGGCTCTAGACGCGGTGGGCTCTACTACATGGATCATCTTCATATTCCTTCGTCTTCTGCAGCTTCTGCTCGCTTGATTTTTTTTCTCCTTCCTCCTTTGATGTATGGCACCGCCGTCTTGGCCATCTCTCTCCTCCAAGACTTCGTTATCTAATAAGTACCGGTGTTTTAGGTTCCTTTTCAAAAACTGAGCTTCAACCATGTGTGGGCTGCAAGTTGGCAAAACACTTGGCTCTTCCATTTCCTACTAGTAAACACATTTCTGCTTCTCCTTTTGATCTAGTTCACTCTGATGTTTGGGGTCCCTCCCCTATTCCTTCTAAAGGGGGTAACCGTTATTATGTTATTTTTATTGATGATTTTTCTCGCTTTATCTGGATATATTTGATGCATAGTCGTTCTGAGTTGTTACCCATCTATAAATCTTTTGCTACAATGGTTGAAACTCAGTTTTCCAAACGCATCAAGGTGTTTTGCTCTGATTGTGGGGAGAATATTGTTCTCGTGCTTTTCGTGATTTTTTATCCTCCCAAGGCACTCTACCACAGCTTTCCACTCCTTATGCTCATCAGCAGAACGGGGTTGCTGAGCGCAAACACCGTCATATCCTCGAAACGACCCGGTCCTTACTCCTCTCTGCTTCTGTTCCTGTTCAGTTTTGGGGTGAGGCTGTTCTTACAAGTGTGTATCTCATCAATCGCACTCCTTCGTCTATCACTGCTGGCATCTCCCCCTTTCAGCGTCTTTATCATAGTCCTCCTGATTATTCTCGTCTTCGTGTTTTTGGATGCACGTGTTTTGTCCTACTTCCTCTTGAGCGTACCAAGTTGTCTCCTCGTTCCACTATGTGTGTCTTTCTTGGGTACAGTAATGAGATCAAAGGATATCGATGCTATGATCCCATTGCTCGTCGTCTTCGGACATCTTGTCATGTCACATTCTTTGAGAATCATCCATACTACGCTCTTCGCTCGCCTCCTGTTCCTCTTCCCCCATCCACGGTTGAGGAAGTCACATTTTTGGATTTTGTTATTCCTGATCTCTCATCTTCATCTTCTGTTTCTGAGTCGTCTATTTAGTCTTTACCTGACCACCCTTCCTCGTCAGTCCCATCTTCACCCTTGCCGTCTTCATCAACCTCTTTTTCGGATGATTCACGTGGGACGGTCCTGTCTACTCCTACACCTATTCCTGATGCTGCTTCGCCAGAAGACGATTCTGCTTCCGCACCAGTTGCTCCTCGTCGCAATCCACCTCGCGCTCGTCGACCTCCTCAACGACTTAGCTTGGTTGCCTCTAATTCTTTTTCTCCTAGTTTTCAGTGTTTTCTTTCAGCTGTTTCCACTCATTGGGAGCCCCAATCATATCGTGAGGCTGTCGGCATTCCAGAATGGGAAGGTGCTATGGCAGAGGAGCTTAGTGCATTACAACGCACTCATATGTGGGAAATTGTACCACTTCCTCCAGGGAAGACTCCTATCAGCTGTAAGTGGGTAAACCCAGTAGCACAAATAGCATCAGTAAAAAAGAGCGAACAAAGCGCGAGGAGCCTGCTTGAGACCATAGAGAGCGCGGTGAAGATGACATATATGACCATATGGATGAGGAAGGCCCGGAGGATGAGTCATGTAAACCTCCTCTAATAAATCACCACGAAGAAAGGCGTTCTTGACATCAAGCTGATAAATGGGCAATTGACGAATAGAAGCAACATAAATTAAAGTATGAACAGTCGTCATCTTCGCTATAGGAGCAAATGTCTCATCATAATCAATACCATGCTGCTGAGTGAAACCATGGGCAACCAACCAAGCCTTGTGACACTCAATCAAACCATCAGAGTTGGTCTTGTGTTCCAAGTTCTTCTAATCCAGCTTTATTTGTTCACACCTCTAGTCCTCATCGTACTATCCTGTTGCTTTATGTTGATGACATGATCATCACCGGCTATGATTCTTCTCATATACAGTCGGTCAAGCAACATCTGCAGCGTCAATTTGAGATGAAAGATCTTGGCAAGCTTTGATATTTTCTAGGTTTAGAAGTTGCTTCTGCTCCATGTAATTATTTTCTCTCCCAATGCAAGTATACTACTGACTTGATCGATCGTGCTTGTCTGACTGATGATCGCATTTCTCCCACTCCGATTCAGCTTCAAGCTAAGCTCTGGCCTAACGATGGAGAACCACTTTCTGATGTTACTCGTTATAGACAGCTTGTTGGGAGCCTCGTCTATCTCACTGTCACTCGTCTTGACATTACCTATGCTGTGCATATTTTCAGTCAGTTCGTTGCTGCCCCTTGAACTATTCATTATGCAGTGGTTCTTCATATTATACGCTATCTACGTGGCACTATATCTTGTGCTCTGCTGTTACTGTCTTCTCCTACTCTTGAACTTCGCGCTTATAATGATGCTTATTGGGCAGAAGATTTCATAGATAAAAAATCCACTACTAGTATCTGTGTGTTTCTTGGTGACTCTCTTATATCTTGGAATGCCAAGAAGCAAGACATTGTTTCTCGTTCGAGTGCTGAGGCTGAATATCGTGCTATGGCATCTGCTATTGCTGAGGTTGTTTGGCTTCGGCGCCACCTCTCTAACATGGGTATCATTCTATCTGTGCTTACTCCTCTATATTGTGACAACAAGAGCGTCATTTAGATTGTTAGGAATCCAGTTTTTCATGAACGTACGAAGCACATCGAGATCAATTATCACTTCGTCTGTCATCATTTTATTGTAGGCACTATATCACTCCCATATATTTCCTCTTCTCTTCAGTTATCTGACTTTTTCACAAAGTCACATACACTTCAGCGGCATGGTTTCTTGTTGAGCAAACTCTTGGTGTATGATCCACCATGAGTTTAAGGGGGGGTGTTAACTGTGTATATATGTTAAGATTAATGGGAGATTAGTCTTTTCTTCATTTTTCTTTTTGTACTATAAATATTGGATACAAACCCTAATAATATTTTTGGTTCATTATCTTTAATTTCTGATTCTAACAATTTTTACCTATATGCTTCATATATGCACATAAGATTATGATATTTATAACGTGGGACATGCAATTTTACCCGTGACAATGCAACAAAATTCTTACTTTATGCTGAAACGGACATGTGTGGCATTCATTTCAAACGGACTGGTAGGTGATTATGGCGCCGTGGCTAAAAAGAAAACAATGTGTTTCATGGAGAACTGATCGACTATTAAATTTTAGTTGATATATATATATATATTTTTTTTTTTTTCTATTCTTTGACTTTTTAAATTTTTATTTACCCTTGTAATGTTGTTTTATTTTTTTGTCCTGGACTTTTTATAATGCTTGAACTACCTTTTATAGACACAGTTATAAAAATACAGAAATATAATATGATACATATAAAAATTATTCCTATAGTTACATATATTTAATAGTTATCTATATAGAGCATTAATATTCCATAAACACGAAGATGATTAAACACAAAAAAGCTGTTGATACATTTCTAGTGTCATTACAATCGATTCATGAACTATAAGTCATACCTCCCGTTTGTTAGGTAAAATTCAAAAGAATTTTATGTGGGACCAGGGACATACAGGCGAAGGGAGCTTTCCCAGCTTGGCCGTAAGATCAGCCACAGGGAGTCTCTCCAATATAAAAAAAAAAAAAATCTGTTTGAATTACAACATTGTCTTCCTATCCTAATGAAATCAGCTATTGTCACTCCCTTAATCCTCTTAATATCTTCTTGGGTGAATTCGAACCCCTTGAAATATACTTACAACTTACAAAAATGTAATTCTCAATTATAGAAATGTAATTGAAATTTAGAGAAATATGTTTATCAATTATAGAAACTATAACATTACAGATTCAGTGATTACCATTTACATAACATAAATGTACTACCATCTTTGGAATTAGACTAAGGTCAGGGAGAGGACATCGCGGGGGTCGCTTTGGAGAGAGAGTTTTTTTTTTTTTTTTTTGGGGGGGGGGGGGGGGGGTTTATGGTTGGAAAATAAGGTGGGGGTAGTTTAGGTATCAAATAATGAGGTGATACCGATCAGGGACAAAGAAAAAAAAAAGGACGAGATTTGAAGGGTAAAAAGAAAAAAAAGGGATTGTTTGTCTAGGGGGCACTTAGGCAAACCCATTAATTTTGTTCTCTCTTTTCCTCTCTATCTTTTTTCGGACATTGTCTATTTCATACTCTTTTGGGCTCAATATGTTCAAATTTATGCTAAAAAAATAATAATTACTTATCAAAGATATATATAAAAAAAAATTAATTCTTTTATAAGCACCCAAACGGTACTACTCGGCGTGCGTCAGGACTCAAACTTTAACACCAGCGGCGACAATATAAATTTGGCTGAAACACGTTATGGCAACAGCACATCCAGCACATCCATTGGCTTTCTATATAAATGGCATGGCACACCCTTCTTTCCATACACACACAGCAACCAATTAACATAAAAATGGCCTCATCCATTGGCTTCTGTGTTTTCTCTGGCCTACCTGTAACACTTTCCCCTAAAATCATCCCTAGCTCTCACATCAAACTTAAGGTTTCGAGTATCGCCACTCAAAATGAGGGAGGCAGCTCAAGCGTTGCAGTTCCCCGACGATCAGGGAATTACAATCCCAATATATGGGATCACACTTTCATGCAATCCTTGAAAAGCGATTATGTGGTACCGATACATCTCATTCACTCATCGTGTCTCTTGGACTACATGCAACTTCTTTTTAATGGTACTTAACTAATGATTTTGTGTATAGGGAGATATCTACATCGACCGAGCTGAGAAATTGAAGGAAGAGGTGAGGAAGCTATTTGACACAACTGTTGAACCATTAGCAAGGCTCGAGCTGATAGACACCCTTCAACATCTTGGCATCATGTATCACTTTGACAAAGAGATCAAGGAAACCTTATTGAACATATTGAAAAATAAAGACGATGTTTTGGTAAAGAAGGACCTTCATGCCACATCTCTCCTCTTTATGCTCCTCAGGGGACATGGCCTCAAAGTCTCGCAAGGTAACACAAACTTGTATAATTTCTCAATGTGTGTATTCATCTTATAAACATAAGAATAATTGTTATGGTGAGTCAATGTAGACATCTTCCAATGCTTCAAGGAAACATCGGGTGATTTCATGGATAGTCTATGTGATGACATCAAAGGAATTATGAGTTTGTATGAGGCCTCTTACCTTGGGTTTGAAGGAGAGAAAACACTGGATGAAGCAAAAGCCTTCACTACTAATTATCTCAAGGAGTACTTGAAGCAGGGTGAGATAAAACCAATTCTCAAGGAGCAAGTAGTACATTCCTTGGAACTTCCACGGCATTGGAGGGTGAGAAGGTTGGAGTCCTATTGGTACATTAATATATATGAAAGACATGGTGATGCGAACTCGGCCTTACTGGAATTGGCTAAGCTTGATTTCAACTTGGTTCAGAGCTCGCACCAAACAGATATTCGAAAAATGTCAAGGTATCCTTTAATACTAAAAAGTTTCTATTGTCTTAAACATGTAGATCGTGGTGAAAAAGATATTGAAAACCAAAATCATGGTCCTCATCTGACAATAAGGTCAACTATGAGAATACTTTTGATGAATTGAAAATGGTCCGAATTAAGATTGATAATTTTATAATTAATATGTTTGACATTTTTATCTTTGGTTTATTAGGTGGTGGATGGACTTGGGGCTTGTTGAAAAGTTGAGCTATGCGAGAGACAGACTGATGGAGAATTTCTTTTGGACAATTGGACAGTTATATGAGCCACAGTTTTCAAATTTCAGGGAAGGGATTACAAGGGTCAATTGTTTAATAACAACCATTGATGATACTTATGACATCTATGGCTCAATTGATGAACTTGTTCTCTTCACAGATGCTGTTAATAGGTTGTTGTTTCTCCTTTTTTTTTTTTTTTTTCATTCCCTTGTTATTTCAAATATACAATTAACTATTTGACTTGCTATATTTCACCTAACCAACTACATTCCCAAAAACACTTTCAGATGGGAACTTAATGAAACGCAAAACTTTCCCGATTACATGAAGACACTAATTTCTGCGCTATTCAAGACCACTGAGGAAATCGCTCAAGAAATCTTAAACGAAAAGGGTGTGGACGTCATATCATATCTAAAGAAAGGGGTGCATACTAAATTACGCCCATAGTAAATTATTATAAATTCAAGTAAAATTTTTTCATATTCTAAATCATTTTGATTATTCCCTGAAATCTAATTCAAGATTTTTTCCCAACAAATTTTGTTTAACATAGTGGGCAGATTTGTGCAACTCCTACTTAGTGGAGGCAAAATGGTACCACAATGGATACACGCCATCTTTCGATGAATACTGGAACAATGGATGGATTTCTATATCCAATCCTCTAATAATGGTTCATGCTTACTTTTACGTAACCGAGGAGATAACAAACGAGGCGTTGGATGCTTTGATGAATTACAATGGCATAATACGTTGGTCGTCCATGATTTTTAGACTCATCGATGATCTAGGAACTTCAAAGGTAAGAACTCTCAACTTTATATTTTGAGATGAAACATGCATTAATTGTTTTCTTTTATATGTAGCATGAGCTCGAGAGAGGAGATGTCCTAAAAGCCATCGAATGTTATATGCTTGAAAAAGGAGTCTCTGAAGAGGTTGCTGTTGAGCACGTAAGAGGACTAATAAGTGAAGCCTGGAAGAAAATGAACGAAGAATACGTTGCTCCATCACCGTTTGATAGAGAATTCGTTGAAGTATGTATAAACATCACAAGAATGTCACAATGCATGTATCAATATGGAGATGGTCACGGTTGTCCAGAGCAAAGTGGGACAACAAACAGGATGCTGGTCTCCCTAATCCAACCAATTCCATTGAATTTAGCATACAATAAATAAGTATCCTAGATACCTCTGTTGTTACATGGATGTGGATTGGACTAAAAATAATCATGGTCCATGAATTTGAGAAAATTCATGTGTGAAATGGACTCTCCGATCTTTAACTAAATTGATCATCATATCCCATGTATTCTTAAGATATGGTTTCTTACCTTTAAAAATGGATATTATATTGATGTCAATTGTAATTTTTTTTTATATTGGTAATCAAAGATTTGTACTGCGATAGGGTGGAGATTTATACAAATATATAGGTAAGAACAAAAAAGAGGAGAGGTGGTTGATATAAACAAGGGGGACCAGATTAGTGGCCTTTGATACAAGCCAGTAAACTAGCTTCTGCGTTTATAACCTCTCATCAGCATGTCTTGTTCTATGACTACTCTGAGATCATCCCATATATGAGATTCTTGCCAACAGGCCCAAATGTTCTAATCCTTGGTATATTCTCTTAAGAGACCAAAGAGAAGTCCAGGGATATATGTTGCCTTTTTCATGGATCAATGCCAGCGCCGTTGTAGAGTCAGATTAAAATCCAGACCTTGGAGGCATCAATGGATAAACCCAGCCATACTCCCTGTTCAATTGCCTTGAGTTCCAACAAATTAATGGAAGGGAGGTCAAACCCTATTATTCATTATGATTTTGTGTATAGGGAGATATCTACATCGAGTGAGCCGAGAAATCGAAGGAAGAGGTGAGGAAGCTATTTGACACAACTGTCGAACCATTTGCAAGGCTCGAGCTGATAGACACCCTTCAACATCTTGGCATCATGTATCACTTTGACAAAGAGATCAAGGAAACCTTATTGAACATATTGAAAAATAAAGACAATGTTTTTGTAAAGAAGGACCTTCATGCCACATCTCTCCTCTTTATGCTCCTCAGGGGACATGGCCTCGAAGCTTCGCAAGGTAAGAAACTTGTATAATCTCTCCATGTGTGTATTGTTATGCCTGTGTCATTTGGAGCCATTTCGGTTAAGCCTTGGTCACTTCTGGGCCATTCAGGGCCTTTTTAATTTTTCGATCGGAGCCGCTAAAATTTTGGCTTTTAGCCACCTGCAGGAGTTAGAGCACTCTGATTGGAAATCTAACTGCATATTATGGGTCCTGGTACCGTTTAGTACTACCCATAAAAATTTCATCGAATTCCGGTAACGTTTGGAAAAATATGCAGTTCCGAATCGTATCCGGGTTTTCGAGAGTTCCTGGTTTGATTAGTCGAATAGTGTGAGATATTTTGGTGAATGTGGTGACCTTGGGTAACCTTACCCCCACCTTGCTTAGGGGTGAAGAAACCTTTGGTTATTTGTTATGTGAGTGGGTGAGCCTAACCCTAACCTCACCCCCCCTTAAGGTCACCCCTAGGCACTATTTGGGCATGAAAAAGACCTTTTTGCCCTCTCTCTCTCTCCCCCTCTCTCCCAACTCGTGGAACACTTTTCCTCCCTCTCTTATGGCTCTCTTTCTCCCCAAGTGTTTGGTTTTATGCCAAGGAGAAGAAGATGGAGCAAGAAGAGGAGGTGCAAGCACAAGAAGGTGAGTTTGTGCATGTGTTGTTGTTGTTGTGGTTTCTCCTCTCTCAAGCACCCTCTTATGTTCCCCCCCCCCCTGATTTGCAGCCAAAGAAGGCTGAGGAGGGCTGTGGAGGTGGTGGTAGTGGTGGTGGTGGTTGAGGTGGTCGCGGGTGCATCGAGGGCCCCCGAATCTCCCCCTTGCATTCCCCCTCCGTAGGTGAGCTCTTCCCCTTCTTTTCTTGGTTTTTCATGGCTTAGGGGTTGTGGGGAAGTCATGCATGCTAGGTAGTTGGTTTAGGGTGAGTGAGAAGTGTGGGGGAGGGGTTAAAAGAGGGTTGGGGAGTGCTAAGTGCGCGCAGGGGCCTGTCTGCGCGCGTGCGAGCGTGGGCGCGCGCGTAGAGGGGCGCTAGCAGGCGCAGGCGGGCGCGTGCGTGTGCGTGCGGGCGCGCGAGTGTGCATGGAGCGGGTGCGCGCGGGCGCTGGCAGCGCGCGCAGGGCGTGAGCGCGAGTGCTCGCGGGCGCGCGCGAGTGTGTTCGCGCGCGCAGGGCAGTGCGCCTGGGCATGTGTCTAGGCACGCGGCTGGGTGCCAGTGCACGCGCGCGCGTGCGTGCGCGTGCTGGGGCATGCGCGGGGCTGCCCAGGGTCTCGGGTAGGTGCTGGGGCACTTGGGCATGCGTGCGTACGCGCGTGCTCGCATGCGTGCGAGCCTGTATGCGTGCATGTCTAAGTCTTAGGCATTTCTAGTAATTTCTAAGTGTTATAATGTGTTGTTACTCACCAAATTTGATGCCCTTACCTTGCAGATCTCGTCGGATGGGATGCGCGAGGTCCCGGGTTGAGGTGAGTGGTTTGGTCCAATCCCCCCCCCCCCTCTCGAGATGCGCTCGACGCGCGTAGTCGTGCGTCGCGCATCGATGGGGCGTCCTAGCTATACTACTTGTGTAGATAAGTAGTATGACCATGCTTAGACTATAATATGTTAGATATCTTGCATGCTAGGCTTATATTACATGTATTGTATCCATGTATGAATGATTGTGTTGCATGCGCCCCTCTAGTATGGGCATGTATTGCTGTAATGTGTATTGATGTATAGAATATTGCATGCCTTAGGTAGTATTGTAATACTACTCCCACCACATTAATTGGAATATCCAGCATGATTAAGTCTGGGTTAATAACGGGCACCTGCCTAATATTCCCTTGCGATAAGACTCGAGGGCGTGGTGTAGTTGTTGCGCCCATGCTAATGGGGCAAAGCTATGACCGACTTCATGAGATGGTGATCTCTCTCGCCCTCTCCCTCTGCACGGACTGAGTAAGTAGATGCGATTTCCTACTCGACTCAGGTTCGTTTGGAATATTGGCATGCACCTGTTAGTGCGCGAGATCGCGCTTGACCCTTACCTTTTAAGTTGGTGATATCCAACGCATGCTTAAGTTAGGCCTTGTGTGCTTATGTGATTAATGACCATGTATGCATGTTGTATGATTTATTATGATGTAAATATATGATTAGGGAGTATCCCTATGATTAATTGATATGTGATCGTGCATATGGTTCATGCACATAACTAAGATTAAATTCTCCTATAAAATATATGCGCATGTTAAAACTAATTAGGCCTATCTGAAATAGGCGTGGGTATGACCCGTTCTCGGGTTGTACCTTATTAGTTAGAGCGCTAGCGATGTAATCGCCCCCGTGCATCCGAGCGATGCACTCGTTTGGAATTCATAAGAATTCATTATCTTATCGGTTTTGTTAAACCGATAGTTGTGGCATTAAGCTAGGCCTACCCGTGCTAGGCGTGTATATGAACCGCCTGTTGGGTTATGTGCCTTGGGATTATTTCTGCGTGAGAGCAGAGGCAACCCCCTTGTGTCCGAGCAACGCAACCGTGTGGGAGTACAATAGTATTCGATATCATCGATATGTGATTATCGAGAGTAGTTGTTTTTCCATTGGGTTCGCTTTGCGAACATGGAGTGTTTCCTCCCAATGTCGTCCGTGTTGAAGCGGCCCGGGTTGAAGCTGTCCTGACAGAGGGCTCCCATCCGTACGTACCACCGATGGGTTCGGAAGCGTACTGATCGTGGGAGTGTACCAGGTATTGGCTACCCGGGATAGGGATAATGAATGATATTGCGAGCGTGAAATCGTTCTCCCCTTCGTTGGATCCGATGTAGGAACTCTCCGGCGTTGGAAAAGCTGTCCTGACAGAGGGCTCCCATCCGTAGGTACTACCGATGCGTTCGGAAGCGTACTGATAGTGGGAGTATACCAGGTAGAGGCTACGTGGGGAAAGGGCTACCGGTGGACCAAGGGTGTAGAGCAGTCTAAGTCTCTTCCAAAAGTCCTATGTCACCTCTAAAGGGTGAGGGTGAGGATGAGGTGAAGACACGTCGCCGCGTGACCCATTCGTTGTTCGTCCGTTCCCATAGTTGTTGGGTCCAGTTGCGTATTGATGTTCAAAGACATCGTTGGGCAGTTATCTCGATGTAGATGATCCAGTAGTGTTGTGTAGACCAGTAATTCCGGGTCTCTTCGACCAACGGTATGGTCTCTCCCCAAGAGACCCAAGAGTCTCCCTCCAAGAGTGAGGGTGAGGGTGAGATTGGTGATTCAGTAGTGTTGTGTGGGCCAGCAATCTTGGGTCTCCTCGACCAATGGTATGGTCTCTCCCCAAAAGACCCAAGAGTCTTCCTCCGAGAGTGAGGGTGAGGGTGAGGTTGGTCGCGCCGCCCGTGACCCTGTTATCCATTGGGTTTCTACCCATGTTTTTCCTTGAAAGGAAATTGTGTTAGCATTGAACTGTTGTATGGTGATTGGTTTCCAGCCACTCACTGAGCTTGTAGCTCACCCCTCGCATACTGTTTCTTTTCAGGGGCAGTGTTGGGCGTGGAGCTGGAGCTTCCCTGTGGCGTGGTCTTGTGGGCGTGGAGCGTTCTTCCGGCGGGTGGCGAGTGCGAGGCTGTCAGCAATCCTAGAGTCATTGTATGTATTGTAAATCGTGCATGTGGCACAGGTTGTATTTTCTTTGGTTTAGACTTGGCTCTCATATGACAGTGATTGTGTATTCGAGTCTGTAATAATGTTTTTGGTTTACAGACATTGTTTATATATTATGCTTCCATTTTTCAATCAGTTATCATTATCCTTGCTTTGCCACCTTGTGTGTTGTTGTTGGAGTCTTTATTGACCTCATGTGTTGATGGCTGATATTTCAATTATTGCCACGTCCCGGGGACGGCCGCCCTGGAGCGTGACATGTATTCATCTTCAAAACATAAAACTAAACTGTTGCGGTGAGTCGATGCAGACATCTTCCAATGCTTCAAGGAAATGTCGAGCGATTTCATGGACAGTCTCTGTGATGACATCAAAGGAATGTTGAGTTTGTATGAATCCACTTACCTTGGGTTTGAAGGAGAGAATACACTGGATGAGGCAAGAGCCTTCACTGCTAAGTTTCTAGAGGAGTACTTGGAGGGTGACAAGGATGAGATAAATCCAATTCTAAAACAGCAAGTGGTTCATTCCTTGGAACTTCCAAGGCATTGGAGGGTGACAAGGATAGAGTCCTATTGGTACATGAATATATATGAAAGACAAGGTGATGTGAACCCAACCTTACTAGAATTGGCTAAGCTTGATTTCAACTTGGTTCAGAGCACTCACCAAACAGATATCCGAAAAATGTCAAGGTAACCTTAAAATCCACACATCGACAAAGAAGTATTCATTGTCACCTCATCTCACAGTAAAGTTAAAACTATGAATACATATTTGATGAATTCAAATGGATTGAAATAAGATTGAAGATTTACTGATAAACATCTTTAACAGTTTTTAATTATGGTTCTTAGGTGGTGGAGGGACTTGGGACTCGCTGAAAAATTGGGCTACACAAGAGATAAGAGTGATTGAAAATTTCTTTTGGACAGTTGGGTGGTTATATGAGCCACAATTTTCAAATTTCATGGAAGCGCTTACAAAGGTCAATTGTTTCATAACAACCATTGATGACGCTTACGATATCTACGGCTCGATGGATGAACTCATTCTCTTCACAGATGCTGTTAATAGGTCATTATTTCTCCTTTTCTTTTTGTCATCTCAAATATTTAACTAAATCACTTGTGGCGTAACATATGACCAACTACATTCCCAAAACCTCTTTCAGATGAGAACTTAATGAAACGCAAAATCTTCCCTGAGTACATGAAGATACTAATTTCTGCACTATTCAAGACCACAGAGGAAATCGCTCATAAAATCTTAAACGAAAAGTGCGTGGACGTCATATCATACCTAAAGAAAGCGGTACTAAATTACATCAATAGTAAATCATTAAAAATTCACATGAAATTTTTGTAATTTAAATCATTTTGATTAACCTCGAAATCTCATTCAAGATTTTCCCATCAAATTTTGTTGAACATAGTGAGCAGATTTGTGCAACTCCTACTTAGTGGAAGCAGAGTGGTATCATAGTGGATACATGCCATCATTCGATGAGTACTTGAACAATGCATGGCTTTCCATTTCCAGTGCTCTTATAATGGTTTATACTTACTTCTACATAACCGAGGATATAACTAACAAGGCGTTGGATGGTTTGATGAATTACAATGGCATAATACGTCGGTCGTCCATTGTTTTCAGACTTATCGATGATCTTGGAGTCGAATAGAAACTCAACAAACAAGGGGATGTAGCTTAAAAATGAAGAAAATTGGATTTGTTGTTGTGAATGAATCATTCGGAGGATAATAAATTCAAGGAATATTAGTTTTTGTGGGAAACTAGATTGGACAATCCTTTTGATTAGAAAACTTTTGAACCTTATGTGCCGGTTTGGATAGAAATAAAAGCTATTATGGGATTTATATCTATTCGAAGAATTATTGACTTTATAAATGGAATAAGTGATTTTCTATTTGATTGTGTTTTCAGTTATTTTTATTGGGAAACATAATAATAAAAATTGAAGTGTTTGGTTCAGAAAGAATAAGATGCGGATAAAATGTGGAAATGTATGGATGAAGAGGGTTATACCATTGCAAATGACAAACTTACCCCTACAAAAACAAATTGGTTTGACACTCTTTTTAATGAAATTTTTTGTGATATCAGAAAAAATTGGCACTGTCAGGGTGGCCCGTCAATATGGATTTCCTTTTCTTGTGAAATATGTGTCTTTTCCATTTGTTCGCATTACATTGCATGTATTAATCAAAGTGTCAAACCATTCCCAGGTGTACAAATTCATCCAAGCATGCCACTGAATTTTTCCTCATTGAGTTTAAATAGGTTTGAATGTATTGGTCCACACAACATGGCAACTCCAATAATTTCCACTTCCTTTGCATGTCATTCTAGACATAAAAAAAAAAAAAATTTAAAAAAAAATGAAAGTTGAAGATGGTGAACACCTGTTTGTCCTTTTTGTAGAGACGCAGCAGGGGAGGTGCCGCGCAGTGAAAACTTTATCGCTATTTGACATGGGCAAGATGTGGAAAAATTTTGATGGGACAGGTGGGGCCCACTTACACCTCACCATTGGTTTTGCTTATTCTAGAGAGGAGTTGGTATGGCCATTCCATGTTATTCTAGTTTATTGTAGTACCCAGATTCCAGCTTATACCACCCAACCAAACATCATTTTATGGCTTATACCACCCTATTCCCCTTTATTCTCTCCATATACCTGTAGCCAAAAGATTGGCAGGGGTTATAGCTAGTTGATTTGAGCCGTCGGAGACTGTCGACAAGGTGAATAGAGCGGTTTCCCTGCGCTGGCCGGACGCGAGTAGCTGACAGACATCTGGGCCTTTTGAAGCGCGCCAGCTGGTTGGATGTAGCCGTTTTCTAATAGTCGGTTGGTTTGTGGTAGCTGCCCAGAAAATGACTGAATTTGCTCTGGATATCCTCAGAGAATGGAGGATATATAAATCATGTAATTAGGGATAGCTTAATGTTCCTGTTGATTATATGGCTGCTCTGCGCACTACTAAATGATTAATTGAATAAACTCATAATCAAATTTATAGGTTCTACTTGAAGAGAATTTAAGTGGTTGTGCTAAGCACAAAAGAAGGCACAGATAACAATTTTGTTTAGTTTGTAAATATGTACCTAGTGAAGAATGGTCATTCAGAATGGCACAGTGGGGCCGGTAGTTATAGCCACCCCACTGGCAGTGGATTGATTTACACACAATTGTATTGTTTTTTTTATAGTTATAATACAATAAACACTACGCACCACAAAAAAATAATGTTACGCAAGATCCAGCTTAGAGCCCACAGTGCAGTCTGCACCCCATTTTGATCTTTTCAAAAAAAATATATTTCATCTAGTAATATAAATAACTTTTTAAAAAACTATAAATATATATTCTAAAAACTACATAGACTTATATATAGAAAATATTAAAAAAATTTAATGAGGTATATATATATATATATATATATATATATTATATTATATTAGAAGAATCTCTCGTAGCTACCTTACAGTCGAGCTAGGAAGGCTATCTCTGCCTGTTTGTCCCGGTCCCACAAAAAATTCTTTCGAATAATCGCCAACAAACAGGTGGATAAATCAGTGCGAAGACTCGAACTCAACACCTATCGATAACACCGTTAAGCCATTAATCATTGTGCTATGACCACTGGGGACGAACATGTTTGCCCCTGTTTTGTTATTGTTACTGTGAGTGTTTTGACTTTTTGTAAATTTTGGGTCGGACTATAGCCTGAGTAAGCCTTTTATTCTCCATCCCTATTAAAAAGAAAAGGGTTCTGATACACAATCCATTTTATAACCCAATTAGTAGTTGTCACTAACACGGTGTATGAAATAATTGTCAAACATTGTAAATACACTATAATCTCCATATATGGTCAAATATAAAAAAATATAAAAAAATATATGCATCTCTCTCCTTTGTAGGGTGATAGGTTTGGGGTTCAGGTCATCTTGCCGCACGGTGCTCTCAACAGAGATCCATGTAAGTATGCACTTTATTTTATTATTTTTTTATAACAGAATGTATATACTCTTATTAGCTAAACAAATATTTGTTGGGATTATGTCTCGATCCGGTGTATCAACATCGGATGGCCATGATGAAATCAAATTAGGGTGGGCACCTAATTGGTATATTGATTAAGATTTGATCTTAATTAAGATATAAAGTGAATCTCCTAAAATCAGGTAAATAGATTTGTGTGTTAGGAGATTACTTGGAGAGGAAGTTATTTATCTATATAAATATCCTCTAAAGTTCAAAATAAAACTTGGCTCGCATGGCATTGACAAAATGTAGAGATTTATATGAGAGAGGTTGAGAGGATTCAAAGGAGAATAACTCCATGAGTGTTTGTAAGGCGTTTTAGTATCTCAACTATTATAGTGGATTCTCTGTTTTTGTCTTGTAGATGTAGGCCTAGGCCAAACCATGTATTTTTTGTGTTCTTCATGTGATAGTGTTCTGTTCTTACGTTCGATCTTGTATTTATTGAATGCTTCTACGAATCCGTTTCCTAACAATACTTGCGTTATTTAGGAACTTCTGCTTTGAAGGTGGTTTCCAGCCATCAGATTTCGTTCAAGATGGATGTGATTCGAATCTTCAACATCTCTGCTTTAAGGATTGCTTGTCAGACAGTAAGGACAACATCTCGCCTAACTACACATTTGTCAAAATATATGGAGCTTTGTTACATTTAGTACATTTTACAGCCTCAACTATAGTCATATATACCTTGTTAGCCCCCCTCCACTCAGTATATACCTCGTTGAATATTTTTCATATTTTCTATAAAGGATACCATTCAAGTCATTTGAGTATATATTTCACATTTGATAAAATTACATATCTCATTAGATGATATATATGATAAAAAAAAAAAAAACATGTATGGTCTACATTATGGACGATGACTGAGTGTAACACTCACATTTGATAAAATAACTGCACGTTTGGAAAAGTAAAGATTGGGTCCTATATTTGAATTGTAGTTTGTCACAGCTTATAGTGTAGTCTTTGTCAAACTTTTGAGCAAAAAAATGTGATCAAGTGTATATATATTGGAGGGACAATAAATGACGAATCAGGTCAGGGTCGAAATGATCCGTCCACTCCGCTTCTTCTGACGGCATCCGCTGGATTGCAGGTGATCCTCCTCCTTGAGCGTCGTTGGAAATAGGGTTGGGGGTGTCTTACAGAAGACCCTCCGACGCTTAAGTCAGTTAATGCATAATTAGGATTTTGCAAAAAAAGTTTTTTTTTTCGCATACTTCAATAAGGAGAACTGATTCCCTATTTATAGTATTTTGATGGATGCCCTATAATCAATGGTGGATCTCTCTCTAATCGGACAGATGGGGAGAGATCCCAGATTCAGGGGATTAATTATATGTCATTCAGATGGATTTGTAGAATTAGCTGTCATTATCCCTGGATGAATGCACATAATTTGTTGGGATCTTGTGAATCACTTGATGATGTTTCTAAATCAAGGATATATTGTTGTGATATCAGAGAATCAGTTTAATGATAGTTCTAGATTTACTATATATATCTTGTCAAGATTTACAGAATCAGTCATTAATGATCCTTTAATAAAAAAAAATTGAATGCAAAATGCTGATTGGGATTTGCGCTGGTCGTCTAGTATGGAGGGTTCGAGGGCCGGATCCATGTTCGGTGGGCTATCCAGGTCGTGGGCGCTCGCTAATTGTGTTTTGGGTTGCCGGTACGTGGAGCATAGTTAATGGGCTTAGATTTTGACCAAAAAAAAGAAAGAAGGAATTTACATAATTTTGTAAATGTTATACAGCCCTCCACCTCCAAAGGATCCCATTTTTTATTGTACATAAACTACTCTACATATACTAATTCTACTACCATTCGAGGTCCTTCTACAAAATAAAATGTTGAAAATCTAAAAATAAAATAAAAGATAAACATAATGCAGAGAAGAAGAAGAGATGGAGAAAAACATAAATATACGAAAGGCTACATTTTGAATATTATTTTGGATGGTAAGAAAATGATTCCATGGATCATATTTATAAACTCCAAAACCTAAGTTAGGACAAAATCAAATCTTAACGGAGTTTGTTACCAAAATCATTTAGTTAAAATTTGATTTTATCTAATTACAACTCAATCAATTCTTTATTCTTAACACCCTCCTGCAATCACTTGTTCTTTTAATGGAATCATGTGATTGTTACACATAATAAAAGCCTCTTGATCTTCATAATTGAAAAAACTGAATTGTGTGAATTTGTAATTGCCGTCTGTCTTTCAGAACCTATCACTTTGCTCCCGCTCTTCTTGAGTCAGTCGGAATTTGTGATCCACTGGATCAGATCTGTCATGAACTCTCTCATAAACACTTTATGAGATATTTGAAATAAATTAAAAAGATAGTTGGACTTGAATGAATAAGAAGGGTTTCATAAATAAATGTAAAAACATAATTTTATATTGAACTAATAAAAAAATAGGATCACATTAGATCAATATGATGGCTCTGATGCCATGTATATACAATATAAAAATAAAATAAAAGATAAACATAATGCAAAGAAGAAGAAGAGAGGGAGAAAAACATAAATACACGAGAGACTACATTTTGAATATTATTCTTGATGATCAAAAAATGATTACATGGATCATATTTATAAACTCCAAAACCTAAGTTAGGATAAACTCAAATATTATCAGAGTTTGTTAACCAAATCATTTAGTTGAGATTTGATTTCATCTAGTTACAACTTAATCAACTCTTTATTATATTCTTAACATAAAATTGTTAACATGCAATAATTAATGCAAATTTTTTTTCTTTTAAATATATACTCGTCTGATGAAATACATATTATTATAAAAATTAAACTATGTTGATGTCAATTCTAGTTGGCAATCCTCTCCTCCTATATAAATGGCATGGCATAACCTCGTTTCAAGACACCGAAAACCATCATAAAAATGGCCTCAACCATTGGCTTCCTGTAATGCCTTAGGCTTACACAGCAAGAAATTGTCCGCTTTGCCCTAAATGGGCTTACGGGTTTAAAACACGTCTTGGTGTGTAAAAGCTGTGTCACATATAAGCACAGACCATCTCCTCCCATTAGACGATTTGAGACTAAACACCAAACCCTCACCCTCATCCAATCCATGGGCCTCTTGAGACTGTTGGGCTTCCCCTCAATGGGTCGGACGTCACAATCACCCCCCTAATGGGCCACACATCCTCGTGTGGGGCCACACCATCATTGCGAAATGGACAGGCTCTGATACCAATTGTAACACCCCAGGTTTACACAGCAAGAAATTGTCAGCTTTGCCCCTAAATAAGCTCACGGGTTTAAAACGCGTCTTGGTGTATAAGAGCTGTGCCACATATAAGCACAGACTATCTCCTCCCATTAGGCGATGTGGGACTAAACACCAAACCCTCACCCTCCCCCTCCCCCTCCAAGTACTCCTCTAGAAACTTAGCAAGGAAGGCTCTTGCCTCATCTAATGTTTTCTCTCCTTCAAATCCAAGGTAAGTGGCTTCATACAAACTCAACATTCCTTTGATGTCATCACAGAGACTGTCCATGAAATCGCTTGACGTTTCCTTGAAGCATTGGAAGATGTCTACATTGACTCGCTGCAACAGTTTAGTTTTATGTTTTGAAGAAGAATACACACATGGAGAGATTATACAAGTTTCTTACCTTGCAAAGCTTTGAGGCCATGTCCCTTGAGGAGCATAAAGAGGAGAGATGTGGCATGAAGGTCCTTCTTTACCAAAACATCGTCTTTTTTTTGAATATGTTCAATAAGGTTTCCTTGATCTCTTTGTCAAAGTGATACATGATGCCAAGATGTTGAAGGGTGTCTATCAACTCGAGCCTTGCTAATGGTTCGACAGTTGTGTGAAATAGCTTCCTCACCTCTTCCTTCAATTTCTTGGCTTGCTCGATGTAGATATCTCCCTATACACAAAATCATAATGAATAATATGGTTTGACCTCCCTTCCATTAATCTGTTGGAACTCAAGGCAATTGAACAGGGAGTATTGCTGGGTTTATCCATTGATGCCTCCAAGAGCTGGATTTTATATGATTCTACAACGGCCTTGGCATTGATCCATGAAAAAGGCAACATATTTCCCTGCACTTCTCTTTGGTCTCTTAAGAGAATATATCAAGGATTGGAACATTTGGGCCTGTTGGGAAGAATCTCATATATGGGATGATCTCAGAGCAGTCATAGAACAAGACAGGCTGATGAGAGGTTATAAACGCAGAAGCTAGTTTACTGGCTTGTATCTAGGGCCACTAATCTGGTCCCTATTGTTTATATCAACCACCTCTCCTCTTTTTTGTTCTTACCTGTATATTTGTATAAATCTCCACTCTATTGCAGTACAAATCTTTGATTACCAATATAAAAAAAATTACAATAGACATCAATATAATATCCATTTTTAAAGGTAAGAAACCATATCTTAAGAATGCATGGGATATGATGACCAATTTAGTTAAAGATCGGATAGTCCATTTCACACATGAATTTTCTCAAATTCATGGACCATGATTATTTTTAGTCCAATCCACATCCATGTAACAACAGAGGTATCTAGGATACTTATTTATTGTATGCTAAATTCAATGGAATTTGGTTGGATCAGGGAGACCAAGATCCTGTTTGTTGTCCGACTTTGCTCTGGACAACCGTGACAATCTCCATTTTTTTTTTTGAGTCGATGTAGTCATTTACTATTCCTAAAAAAATAAAATACATGACTGAACGTGGTGAGAATGGAGAAGAATAACATAACTCAAAGATAGGAAAAAAGATAGGAAGAGAGGAGCGAGATTGAGAAGACGCGCGCGCTCGGAGCACCAAAGAAAAGCTTCCTCTGATTGGCGGGTAGAAAAGATTTCTATCCCACACCCCCAAGAGGCGAACACTACTCCGATATAATGAAAGCATCCTCCCCTATGTGAATGCTTCTGAAGCCTCCCATGTTGGTGCCCCACTCCTTGATGAATCGGATAGTTGACTCCCATAAATTTTCAAAATAGAATGTCGATCCCCTTGAAAATGATGTCATTCCTCACCCTCCAGATCGCCCAAGCCGTGGCCGGAATCACTGAGAGTCACCCTAACTCCACTTTGCTCTTGTCTGACTTTAGATGCATCCTCCTAGCCGTCTCCCAGAGATCTTCCAATGACCGGAAGAGCAGTGGTTTACCCGATGCCCCTGCCAGCTTCGCCCATAGTTCTGACGCCACTGGGCATTGACAAAATAGATGCTCTAAATCCTCTATCCCTCCTTCGCACAGTGAGCAATCTGTAGTCTCAATTGGTCTCCACCGTGCCCAAAAGACTTTTGTGACGAGCCGTTTCTGCGGGAGGAACCAACTAAAACATTTAACCTTCAAAGGGACTTTAGCCGTCCAGATTGTCCTTGCTCTAGCCATGAACGTGCTGTCCGCCCTGCCCTCTTGGTGCCACCATTTATACCCCAACCACACCGAGTAGCCCTGCCCCCTTCCCCCTGCCCACACCACCTCATCCACTCTTCCTTCTTCCGGGATGATCCCCTGAAGTAGCCCCAACATCTCTGAGAACTGTCTGATCTCATCGTCTCTCAATCCCCTGCACATGCACGTATCCCAGCATCCACTCGTACCCTCGATGATCCAAAAATCACACACATTACCCTGAGCGCGGATAGCCTTCCCCTCCAGTCTAGGGAACATCTCCCTCAACGAGCTTTCCCCGCACCAACGGTCCTCCTAGAAGCGAAACACTGTCCCTTCCCCCAATTGCCACACCACCGTCTCCTTGAACTCAGGCCACACTTCGAAGATACCTTTGCAAAGTGGAGAACGACACTTGTTTGGATCCGGCACCACCCCTCTTGTGGCACCATCCATGATATAGCGTTCTTTGAAAATGCGAACCCATTTTGCGTTGGGGTTGTTAGCTTAGTTCCAACACCACTTGGCTAACAAAGCCTGGTTCATCATCACCAAGTCCAGCACCCCAATCCCCCCCCCTTTTTTTACTCCTGCAAATCTCACTCCATCGGACCAAATAGGGGGACTTTCTTGTCCCAGCAGCTCCACGCCAAAAGAAACGGCACCTAAGGAAGTTCAGCCGATTAATCAAACCTTTCGGTGCCCGAAAAATGGACATATAGAAAATGGGTATCGCTGAGAGCACTGCTTGAAGAAGCACCAGTTTGCCGCCCCACGATAGAACTCGAGATTGCCACCTCTACAACCTTCGCTCCACCCGGTCAATGACCGGTTGCCATTCCTTCCTGCCCAATTTCCTCATAGCTGGCGGTAAGCCCAAGTGTCGACAGGGAAGTGACTTCGTCCTCCAACCCATGATCTCAGCCATTTCCATCATCCGTCCATTCTCCACATTGATTGGAAACATGGAGCTCTTCGCGCAGTTGATATTTAGGCCTTATAATAACCCAAAACACCACAGTATGAAGCGGAACCCATAAATGACATTGATATCAGGTGGTGCCAACAATAAGGTGTCGTCTGCGAATTGCACATGGGTGATCGCTGTCTCCGCTGGATGAGCCGCCAAACCCCGGATCCATCCCCCAGATGTTGCCATGCTGCACATTCTGCTGAGGACGTTCGCTACGATGGTCAAAAGCATCGGGGAGAGCGGGTTTCCCTAGCGAATACCCCTGTTCATCTTGAAGAAACCGTGCGACACTCCATTAGCAACCACCGACACCTTCGCCGAACATACACATAGCTCAATCATTCAAAGCCACGGGGGTTCAAAGCTATGTAGCCCAAGCACGTGGAGAAGGAACCCCTAGTCGACATTGTCGTATGCTCTATCGAAATCAACCTTGATGAGGATCCCGCTTCATCCATCCCTTTTCACCGTCGAAATGATCTTCTGTGCCACCGCGAACCTCTCATGAAGAGAACGCCCTGGGATGAACGCAGACTGCGAGTCCTCTACGAGTGCCTCACAAACGCACCGTAGTCTTGCTGCTAGAACTTTTGCCATGAGAAGGTATGCCCCGTTTAACACGCAGATGGGCCTGTAATCCGACACTGACACCGGCCCCTCCTTCTTTGGAATAAGAACGATGGACGACGCATTGAGACGCCCAAGTCCCGATTCCCCTATGAACAATTCGGCAAATACTTCCATCACGTCCTCTTGGACGATGTGCCAGTAGTGTTTGTAGAACCCCAGTCCGAACCCGTCCGGCCCCGGCGCCTTGTTGCTGTTGACCCCGAAAAGAGCGCCCCGAACCTCCCCCCGCGTGAACTCGCCCTCCAGCTCTTCGAGAAATTCCGACAGAAGACGACGCAGGTCTTCGTCAAACCAAAGCAGTCTCCATCTTCTGTCCTTCTAGAAAGCAACCCAAAAGTGCACGGCTAGGTGAGCTCTGATTGCTTCCTCCGATTCGATCATCGTGTCCCCCACCTTTAGAGAAGAAATTCTGTTGAGACGTTTTGTTGTGTAGCCATTTTGTGGAAGAACCTCATGTTACCATCTCCCGCCTTCAACCACAACGCCTTTGATCGTTGGCGCCACTCCATTTCCTCCTGTTTGAGCAGCCCTGCAAGTGCCCCCCTTGCGTCCGCCTTGCGTTCGCACACTTGGGCGTCCACCGGCCTTTCCTCCTCCACATGGTCGACTGCTCCAATGACATCGGTGAGCTCTTTCATCCTCCTAACACGGTCGTGCTTTGCTTGTTTCCCCCACCTCTTGAGACGGTGCTTAAGACAACGTAATTTGAACACCAGACGCTTTGCCCCCCGCAAACCACTTGCACTTTCCTAGCATGATTGACGAATCAACCCCTCCAGCCCCTCGACCTCGTTCCACCAAGATTCGAAATGGAACTTGAACGGCTTTGCCTGACAAGGTTGGCAAAAAATAATGGGGAATGATCAGACAATATACATGGTAATCCACGTACCTCAGAACATGGGAACATCTCGTCCCACTCTAGATCAACCATGATCCTATCCAGGCACGCCAGCGCTGGCTCCTCCCGTTGACTGCTCCAGGAGAACTGCTGATTTTAAATTGCCAAGTCAAGCAGTTCCTCATCATCAATCCATGTCGAGAAGGACCGCATGGATGATGATACCGTGTCGACACCATTTCTTTCACCATGGTACCGCGTGACGTTGAAGTCACCCATGACACACCAGGGCACATTCCATACTGATCTCACCCCTGAAAGTTCCTCCCAACAATCGATTCTATCTACCGAACCAAGAGGGCCATAAACTCTGGAGAGCGCCCACTGTGCCCCTGTTGTGATATCCCTCAATAGCACAGATAGAGAGAAGGACCCCTCCATCCAATCCTCTTTCACCCACAGAGTGGAATCCCATGCAATGATGATATCCCCTGTTGACCGAAACGCATCCTTCCAGACCATGTCATCCAGTCGTCCCACACCAAAACATCTTAGCAAACTTCGGTTGGGCTTCACCAATTTGGATTCCTGTAAACAACAAATTTGAATACCGTTCTCCCTCACCATCTCTGCCAGCGCACGAGCTTTTCGGGGGTCATGCATCCTCCTTATATTCCAAGAAAGGCCCCGCATTAGGACCGATCATCCCCTTCCCGGCCGTCCTCCGGCTCCTTTGGGGACATCTCCCCCATTCTCGCCCCAGCGTCGACCACCACTGGCGATGCGAACAGATGATCAGACTCTAGCGAGAAAGCCCCAGTAGGCCGAACGTTACAGATATGACTGAGCCAAAACATTCGCGACCCGAACGCTCTGCAACATGCATGCCGATGTCCAGAGCCCTCCTTGTGGGTACCCGTATAGCCTCCTTAGGCATTGTCGCAGAGCCCGATTTAGTTTCCTCAAGAAGCCGAGGCCGTCCAATCCCCATAGGAGAGTCGGATCCACCCTCCATAGATAGGGCCAGAGAACCAACCACCATCATGGGTTGCATGGCTGATAAAGCTTCGCTTCCCGTCGAGCACGACATGTCCAGGGCCTGTTTCTCCTCCACATCGCTTATCGTGAATGGTCAGAGTATGCGGAGTCCGCCTGTGAGCTCACCCGGTGTGAGCCCAAGAGGTTTCTCCAACCCCGCAGCTTCATCAGAGGATGAAAGGCCTGGGACTATCCTCCTATATAAATGGGTGCCCATGACTGGGTCCCGACCCCCACCAAGCCCAGTTCACAGGGCAATCAGATTGCCAGCCCAAGTCTTGATCCCCTGAGTGATGGGCCTGATAGGAGCCCGCGAGACCATAACCCTACCCATTACTCAGCCCCTTGCCACCAGTTGTCAAAACAATGTCTTTCTCTGCCACGCCTTTACCTTTGCCAGCTATCGATCCCCCCGCCAAACGTAAGATCGACGAAACCTCGTCTAAGCCAGAACCTCTGACGTCCTCTGATGTGCCGTAAGCGTTTGTCTTTTCCCTGACCCTTGTAACTGTAGGCTTGATGTGACTTGGTAGGTCGTACATCCCCCTTGGAAGACCATTAGCAGACTTTGACTGTCCGCTCCTCGTTGAACGTTGCGTCTCCGGGACCCCCTTCGTCTCCTTCGCCTCACGACCATTCCGTCGCCCTTCACCGCCCTTCCTCTGGTGTAGGTTTGCACCAAGGTGAAGAGGGTGCTGATGAATTGGCACAGCCTCCAACCCCACCCTATACGTCTCCCCTTCATGCGAAACCATGAGCTCTGCCGGGAAAGAGGGTCGTCCGACAGATACCAAAGCAACCTCACTCACTGAACGGCCCTCCCCATCCAAGTCCATACGAAGCACCTCCTACATCACTCCAAAGTTCGCCACGACATAACTCAAACACCCAGCATCCAACCAGTGAACCGGTAGCCCCGTGAGCTTCAGACGCCATCCCTGCTGTGCACCACCCATCATGTCGAACTGGGGTTGCCATTCCGAAAAGGTGAAATGCCCCCTCCAGCCATGGTAACACCCTCACTCGGAGAGCAGCCGTCCGTAGTTGAGGCGTCCTCAATCGGATGATGAAAACTCGCTCCCCTAGTCGTCGTACTCGGTCGACCACTCCCCCCCCCCCCCATCGCTCAATTGCCTCCCTCAAGTCCCCTAGAGAGGGGGAACCCGAATCTGAGGATGCCAGCATGCACCCATTTTGAAAGGTCGCCTCCTGAACTGCGCTGAACTCACAGGGAAGTAGCACAGTGTCAGTCGATGTCCCTGCAGTCGATACTCTTTGCCCCCCCCCCCCCCATCACTCCAAGATGCTTTGGACACGAAGCCCCCCGATGACCCGTCCCCTTGCACTTCCAATAGAGCAACGGGTCGCGGCATGCATTGCTTCGGTGACCCTTGCGAAGGCAACGGTAGCGCCGAATCTCTCGGTCGACGGCGTGCCATGTCCGTCCTTCTATTCGCATCCGCTTCCTTTCTCGCTTGCCCCTCACCGTCGTCCATCCTCCGCCTCCAAAACCGCCTCCGAATCCACTGTCGCTCGAGCTCATCATGTTCTTTATCAGACCATTTCCATATTGATACATGCATTGTGACATTCTTGTGATGTTTATACCTACTTCAACGAATTCTCTATCAAACGGTGATGGAGCAATGTATTCTTCGTTCATTTTCTTCCAGGCTTCACTTATTAGTCCTCTTACGTGCTCAACAGCAACCTCTTCAGAGACTCCTTTTTCAAGCATATAACATTCGATGGCTTTTATGACATCTCCTCTCTCGAGCTCATGCTACATATAAGAGAAAACAATTAATGCATGTTTCATCTCAAAATATAAAGTTGAGAGTTCTTACCTTTGAAGTTCCTAGATCATCGATAAGTCTAAAAATCATGGACGACCAATGTATTATGCCATTGTAATTCATCAAACCATCCAACGCCTCGTTTGTTATCTCCTCGGTTACGTAAAAGTAAGCATGAACCATCATTAGAAGATTGGATATAGAAATCCATCCATTGTTCCAGTATTCATCGAAAGATGGCGTGTATCCATTGTGGTACCACTTTGCCTCCACTAAGTAGGAGTTGCACAAATCTGCCCACTATGTTGAACAAAATTTGTTGGGAAAAAAATCTTGAATTAGATGTTTCAAGGAATAATCAAAACGATTTAGAATATAAAAAAATTTCACTTGAATTTATAATAATTTACTATGGGCGTAATTTAGTATGCACCCCTTTCTTTAGATATGATATGACGTCCACACTTTTTTCGTTTAAGATTTCTTGAGCGTCTTGAATAGCGCAGAAATTAGTATCTTCATGTAATCGGGAAAGTTTTGCGTTTCATTAAGTTCCCATCTGAAAGTGTTTTTGGGAATGTAGTTGGTTAGATGAAATATAGCAAGTCAAATAGTTAATTATATATTTGAAATAACAAGGGAATGATAAAAAAGGAGAAACAATAACCTATTAACAGCATCTGTGAAGAGAACAAATTCATCAATTGAGCCATAGATGTCGTAAGTATCATCAATGGTTGTTATTAAACAATTGACCCTCGTAATCCCTTCCCTGAAATTTGAAAATATTGGCTCATATAACTGTCCAACTGTCCAAAAGAAATTCTCCATCACTCTCTCTCTCTCATAGCTCAACTTGTCAACAAGCCCCAAGTCCATCCACCACCTAATAAACCAAAGATAAAAATGTCAAACATATTAATTATAAAATTATCAATCTTAATTCGGACCATTTTCAATTCATCAAAAGTATACTCATAGTTGACCTTATTGTCAGATGAGGACCATGATTTTGGTTTTCAATATCTTTTTCACCCACGATCTACATGTTTAAGACAATAGAAACTTTTTAGTATTAAAGGATACCTTGACATTTTTTGAATATCTGTTTGGTGCGAGCTCTGAACCAAGTTGAAATCAAGCTTAGCCAATTCCAGTAAGGCCGAGTTCGCATCACCATGTCTTTCATATATATTAATGTACCAATAGGACTCCAACCTTCTCACCCTCCAATGCCTTGGAAGTTCCAAGGAATGTACTACTTGCTCCTTGAGAATTGGTTTTATCTCACCCTGCTTCAAGTACTCCTTGAGATAATTAGTAGTGAAGGCTTTTGCTTCATCCAGTGTTTTCTCTCCTTCAAACCCAAGGTAAGAGGCCTCATACAAACTCATAATTCCTTTGATGTCATCACAGAGACTATCCATGATATCACCCGATGTTTCCTTGAAGCATTGGAAGTTAGTCTACATTGACTCACCATAACAATTATTCTTATGCTTATAAGATGAATACACACATTGAGAAATTATACAAGTTTGTGTTACCTTGCGAGACTTCGAGGCCATGTCCCCTGAGAAGCATAAAGAGGAGAGATGTGGCATGAAGGTCCTTCTTTACCAAAACATCGTCTTTATTTTTTAATATGTTTAATAAGGTTTCCTTGATCTCTTTGTCAAAGTGATACATGATGCCAAGATGTTGAAGGGTGTCTATCAGCTCGAGCCTTGCTAATGTTTCGACAGTTGTGTCAAATAGCTTCCTTCACCTCTTCCTTCAATTTCTCAGCTCGCTCGATGTAGATATCTCCCTATACACAAAATCATTAGTAATGACCAGTACTAATTGAAGAGAAGTTGCATATAGTGAACCAGACACAATGCGTGAATTAGATGTATGGGTACCGTATAATCGCTCTTCAAGGACTGGATGAAACTATGATCCCATATACTCGGATTGTAATTCGTCGTTGTTCCACAATGACGCTTGAGCCGCCCGCCTCATTTTTGGGGGGGATGGTCGAAACCTTAAGTTTGGTGTGAGAGCTAGGGATGATTTTAGGGGAAAATGTTATAGGAAGGCCCAAGAAAACATTGAAGCCAATGGAAGAGGCCATGTTTATGTTGTTCGTTGTGTGTGTCTTGAAAGAATAAAAGGGTGCGCCATGCCATTTATATAGAAGGGCGCGTCTATTCCCACCAAGCATTTCTTTTAACCCACTAATAAAAAAAAAAAAATTTTGTTTTTTCTATTTCCCCCGATTCGACCAGTTCGACCAAACTTGATTGTCACATTAAGTTTTAGGTAACCGAACTTAATCGTCATTTCATATTTTGGACGATCTAACTTGGTCGCCATTTCAAGTTTCGGGCGATTGAATTTGGCCGAACAGGATTTGTGATAAAGTTTATAATTTTTTTTTCTTGGAAACCTAATCCCATGACGTGTATTCTCCTAGGATACTTCATGCCACTCAAAGTCTGAGTTGTAATGTAGGGAAAATCAATCATTATTCTTAAATGTAGAATATAAGAACAATTTTTTTTACATAAATGACGGATAAATTTTCAAAAGCCAAATATAAAATGTTTTTGGATCAACTGGTATGTTTTTTTTGTTTTCAAACAAAGAATATGTTTAACTACGAATTCAAACGAAGCTTAAAAATGATATATGTTTGTCTAATAAGATATTTTTTTTATAAAAAAATTAAATTAATTGAAAGTATACCTACTTACATTTTTTTCAGTCCCTTAGCTGTTGTTTGGATAAAAGAATAAATGTAGAATATGATAGATAAACTCAAAAAATTATTTGTTTACGAAAAATAGGTAGATATAATTTTGGATCATGTTCGACCAGTTTCGATCGCCCAAAACCTAAAATAACGACTATGTTCGATCGTCCAAAACCTGAAATTACGACCAAGTACCTAAAATCTTAAATAATGACCAAATCCGGTCGTCTAAAACCTGAAATCACAATAAAATTTGATTAACCTAAATGGATAGGAACAAAAAAACACTGATTTTATTTTTTTATTTTTTTATAGTGGATATAGGCAAACCCCAAACGCCCACACCCGTAAAAAAAAACGGAAACCAAATCTAACCCCCCCCCCCCCCCTCACCGGGAATCCAGTCGGTTCGGACGTCAACGTCAATCCAGGCCAATCAGAATGACCAAAACACCCTCCACTCCCCCTCCCAGCAAAAAAAAAAAAAAAAAAATCACCCCGTGATCATCCCAAGTCCAAACACAAATGTCTCTCTCTCCCTCTCTCTCTCTCCCCACACCAATCGTGCTTTCAACTTCCACTTATTTCATGATTAGTAAATTTGGGTAACCCAATAAAGAGAGAGAAAGAGAGTTTGTGCATGTGTGTGTTGTGTTCATGAGAGAGACAGAGAGATGGGCATTGTTAGATTGTCATCACTTCTTCTACTTCTCTTCTTACAGTTCTGTGAGTCCGCACCACCTCGAAAGGGAGGTAATGCAATCGCTTTCTTTCTTGTTCTTGCTCTTTTGTTTGATTATGTTGTTCATTCTGTTTTTTTGGGTCCGCATTGGCTAAATTCAGTTCTGGGTGTTGTTTCTGAGAGTGAAACAAAAAGGCAGTGATGGAATTTTATTGTTAGAAGAGTTGATTTGATTTGATTTGGGTTTTTTTTTTTTTTTTTTTGAAGAATGAGTTTGAGGTTTTTTTTTTTTACTGTTGCTTATGTTGGTGGAGGTTGGAATTGAATTATTCTTCAAAGGTTCTTGTTTTTATTTTGGGTGGCTTGCTATCCAATTTTGGATGAAGAAATTCCTCAATGACGAAAGCAGTGCCAATGTGTGGATATCTTGTACTGTATTGGTGGATTGAGTGTTATTGTTAGAAGATGTTATTGCGATGATATGTGTTCCTTGTTTTTCTCTTTGGGGAGTGAGTTTGAGGTTTGGGTCATCAAATTGGTCACATTTTCTCTTTGGGGAGTGAGTTTGAGGTTTGGGTCATCAAATTGGTCACATTTTGGGTCAGTGAATCAGGACTTTTTGGCCCCTTGACTCAGTTAATTTTGTTTTAAAAAATATTAAATGGTGGTTGAAAATGTCTATAATTTTTGTCTAGCCATGGATCATTATATTTTTTAGACTCATTATATTTTATAGACTATGTAGTGCACTAGTCAGGCTATTGATGTCATAAAACAAGAATTTCTCAACCCATCTCTGTTGTTGTTTCTATCTATATTGACAGAGTGATCTGTATCTGCTAATTTTGTTGATCTTAGTACAATAAAATGGAGGATAGCTTAAATTAAAAGCCTGAGGATGTTACAGTTTATGGCACTCATTCCACCATCTATCAATTGGGAGGGACTTTCAGTTGAACCTTCTTTATCTGCCATCTGCAGGGAAACCATAATATGCTTATACCATCACCATGCCTTGTAATCCTCATAATCATATTTTGTCTGAGATACCTCTACCAAGAATGGCTGACTTGGAGTTTCTTCAAGCTCGTCATCCTTAAATCCTCAGAATTGTTACTTTTTTAAGGTCATCATTCTATTTCATTACAACCATTTTTGTTTTTTTTTTGGATAAAAAAAAAATCCAACAGTCGGCTTTGGGCTTATCATCTGTGGCCTTTTCTCATATCGCACTTCATTCTTCGCCTTCAATAGGTATATTAGTTACCGCTACATGAAATGAACTAGGGTGTGCAACAGGAGATAGAACCAATGATAGGCGGTGTCTATCAACAATAACCAATTATACTGAGTCAACTTGGAAATGGGTGTAGATATCATTTTCAGTAACTTTGGATAGAGATGGGGTGGCTGATAACTATAAATTATCTGCAAGTAAAATATAATTTTGCATGCTTCATTTCCAAACCTGTTACTTTGTAAGTGCAACATATAAAAAGATATTGACTCTTAGAACAGTCCCTAATTGCAATGTCTGGTTCTTATTCTAAAATCTAAATGTCATGAAGAATATAGGCATAAGAAGAAGAATTTAGGAAAATTATATTAGGTTATCCCATCATGCTTCTGTGGTTTAAAATTGTTTTTATTTTTTGGATTGGTAAGTATTTTTTCTGGTCAAATCTGTTCTTATCAGCAGGCGACACGACTCGAACCTAGGTCCCCTCATTGGGGGGGGGGGGGGGGGGGGTACCTCTACCATCCTATCAAGAGGAGGTTCGGTCTTAAAATTTTTTTTTGATAATTTGATATATGATTGATGTTGTGAAATGAAATATCCGGGTCTGCACTTGGATGGCTTCATGAATTTTCTATTGATATGTGATTTGTACTACGAGAATTAGTATTTGTTATTCACTTGGCTTACTAATTTACTTACTTACATAGCAACCTTGATTGATCTGTTCTTTGGTTTCTCTGACTAATCTACAGATCCATTTTCCATTCGCATCAGTTGTGGTGCCCGTCAAAATACTCAGACCCCTTCTGGTACCTTCTGGTACAAGGATTTTGCATATACAGGGGGCAGACTTGCGAATGCCACACGTTCAAGTTACATCGTTCCTCCACTTAAAACCCTTCGTTACTTTCCTCCGTCAGATGGTCCGGAGAATTGTTACAACGTGAGAAACATTCCCAACGGGCACTACCAAGTGAGGGTATTCTTCGCGCTGGTCGATGACCACAATTTTGAGAAGGAGCCTATGTTTGATGTTTCTGTGGAGGGTACTCAAATCTACACTCTGAAGTCTGGTTGGAGCAGCAGTGATGATAAGTCATTTGCCGAATCCTTGGTATTTATATCAGATAATTCTGTTTCTTCATGTTTTCATAGCACTGGTCGTGGGGATCCTTCCATCCTTTCAATCGAGATACTACAGGTTGACGATAATGCTTACAATTTTGGTCCTCTTTGGGGTAAAGGAACAATTCTTAGAACAGCCAAAAGGCTGACTTGTGGTTCTGGAAGATCTGCATTTGATGAAGATTATGATGGAGATAATTGGGGCGGGGATAGAATATGGACTTCAATTAAAACTTTTGGACAAAGTTCTGATCAAGCTATATCAACTGAAAACAACATCACTCATGTGTCAATATCTCCAAATTTTTATCCGATGAAGCTCTATCAGACAGCTATTGTAGGCACAGATAGCCAGCCAGATTTGTCATTTAACATCGATGTGGATCCGAACAAGAACTATTCAATATGGCTTCACTTTGCAGAGGTTGATCCCAGAATCACTGCTGAAGGAAAACGTGTCTTTGACGTACTAATAAATGGAGATATTGCATTTCAAAATGTTGATGTCATTCATATGACCAGGGCGCCTAATGCTGCGCTTGTTCTGAATAAGACCATTGCCTTGACTGGGAGGACGCTGACGATTACCATACACCCCATGAATGGAAGTCATGCCATCATCAATGCAATAGAGATTTTTGAAATTATTGCTATGGAATCCAAAACAGCAGCTGAAGAAGGTAGGCATGTTTTCACATATACCAAAAATGCTTGAATCTTTTTTGAGTTTTGACCTCTTTTTAAGATTGACTTTTATGTATTAGTTAGTTGACTTATTCTTACAATTCTGTTTATGTGATTAAGATATTTCTTTCATATGCTGCATTGGGGATTTTCCTTTTCTTGCCCTAATATAGATTACATCCTTTCATCTGGAAGTTGAAGTAAACTTATAGATAGAAATAAGGAAATATTAAAATGAAACATTTGTGGGTGATAAGAAAACAAAATTGAAGTTCATGATATCTTGTTTTTCCCTTTTCATTCGAGAGATGGTGGGAGCTCATTACCTGTAATTTTATATAAATACAGAGGCAAACTCCAACATGGGTGAGGAAAATAGGTGTCTCCTCCAAATAAAAAAAAGGGTGATAAGGTGTCCCGAAAAAAAAAAAAAAAATCAAATCCAGCCAATACCAAGGCCAACCACATATATCACCCCTAATCTCCAAAGATTGAAATTTGGGGTGGGATTCAGTCAGTGTTGAATCCCATCAGGCATTGCCTACCTCCTATTGCAGACTGGGAATAATTGAAAATAACTGACTCAATCACATCTCTTGAAATATATGATCTCCTATACATGTTTTTATTTTTTATTTTAAATTTAATTTATTAATTAAAATTTATATGCATGTCTAGAGTCTGTCTGGTCTTTCTATTTTCTTGTAGTGTTATAAGCACATAAATAAAAGATCTATCTGTATCTGTTTTTTAATACTATTATCTTTAGTTCTATAAACAAAAGCAGTCTGGTGCCTGCATCAGGGTCTAGGAGGGAAGGGTTGTAAAGAATCACATTCTTGTTCATCTCATCATACCTGGGTAACATTTTAATCGTTTGTTTGGTGTGTGTTGGTTAGGACTTGAAAGAAAGAATATTGCAAGTCAGTTTTTATTTCAAACATACGTCTTAGGGTCGGAAAATCACCAAGTTTTGTTGAAGATCTCTGAAACCTAACTGTTCTTCTACTTCCTTGCACAGTTAGAGTTTTGCAGACACTGAAGAATTCATTGGGTCTCCCACTCCGGTTCGGGTGGAATGGTGATCCGTGTGTTCCCCAACAGCATCCATGGAGTGGAGCAGACTGCCAGTTTATTGATGGCAGTTGGGTCATTGATGGACTGTATGTACTTGTTTCATTGGTCCTTTTGGTCATCTACTTTGCATTATTATTTTGGTTCTTAATAAATAATTGCTGACTCTTTTAAATATTTTGCCCTCATTTCTCTCTGCCTTTTTCTAACAATTGGTCTAAGGGGTTTATATATTGCTGTTGGTTTCACTGCCACATGGAATGCTCCGGAACTGTTAGACAGTTGTAACAAATGAAGGTTACTATATATGCCAGCCATGACCGATATCCTCTTAGACTACTGCCCCACACTGGCAGCTGCTTTCATATAGCCGTTCATTGTGTGGAAGTTAGAACAAACTTACTACTAAATTCTTCCATCTTAATAACTTATTCGTGGATTTAAGTTCATGATTACAAATGGATTAAACATCTAAGTAAAATCCAAACAAACTAACTACTACGTTTGTGTATGCTGTCATCTGATGATATTTGGAGAAAGGGCGTCCCCCCTCACACTGATAGATGGCTAAGGGACATGTGTCACCTCCTGCAATGACTCCTTCCTAGTAGCAACCTCCTCTGCTGTTGCTTCCTTTCTCTGTTAAGTGCGTTCCATGCCTAACCTGCTAACCATACTTCCTTGATCTAAAGTTTCCGTCTCTAGGGTCTAATCTACATCAGGATTTCTAAGAAATATAAATTAGTTTTTTGGATTTGTTAAGGTCAATATTTTCTTTAGCAATTCTTGGGTGAGAGAGCTGGTCAGACTTTGTTTGGTGTTGAGGATGGGGAATGTGGATTAAATGACAGAAGATGAGGTCAGATGGTGGCAATTATGGTTCTGGTGGTGGGAAATGGTGGCAGAAGGGAAGATAAAGTGAGATTTATAGTAGGCAGTGTGAGGAAGGTTGGAGGTTTGATGATGATAATGCTCTAAAGCATGCATACACATGAAGCATACAAATAATACTTTTAATGTATGTAATATATTATGTATCATTGATTTATTTATTGTCGTGTCCTTGCTATGTCTGTGTCCTAAATGATTACACTCAAACAACCTTATATGTAGGGATTAGACCATAATCATAGTCATTCTAATTTTTATCCAAGTACTAGTTTATTATTGTGGCGACTCATACGTGGTTGACTTTTGGATAGAGCCTTGAGTTTTTGTTTCCTGTTAGGTCTCAAGTTCGAATCTCCCTGGACTTATCTGATACATAGGGTTTATGCGTGATTTTGAGCATCCTGGGTTTTCTCAACTAATGTTGGGGTTCCTCATCACCAAAAGATTAATTTTTCGCCTCCTCAACTGAGACAAGCCCCCAACTATGTAAGATCTTCTTAATCATTAGAAGAACCTCAGTTGGAAATCGGTGCTTAGCTGTGCATCTGTTAAGATGTACCAAGCTCTAAAAAAGCTGAATGTTACCTATTCATGAGTAGCTTGGTTCATTTATAACTTCCATATGGGTATAGGATATGAAATGGTCCATATTTATTGGTTATGTGTACTCTTTGTATGATCTTCTGAATGTTTGTCTTTATTTCTGATGAAGTTCAGTTGTGTTTATTTTTATTTTTATTTTTTTTTATTGCTCATTCAATTGACTATAATTTTGCTTCCACATTTGCAGAGGTCTAGATAATCAAGGCTTACGTGGGGTCTTACCAAATGAAATTTCTAGGCTGCGTCATCTTCAGACTATGTATGTCTGTTACAGTGCTGTCTTTTGATTATAGATTTTTGCATTCCACATTTTTATGGAAGTGCACAAAATATTACATTATAATGTATCGCACCCTTGGGTCTGTATATTGTATTCATAGAAGTTAAGTTGTACCTTCATATTTATCTGCATCCATGTCCAAACACATGGATATACTCATATACACTGCATTTATCTGATCTTTTGTTCATAATACGACAAATTATCAACCTATAAATCTTGTTGGCCGAAGTATCTAAATTCTACTCGAGTTTATTTCATTTTCTCCTTGAATGGTCTTACGTGTTTTCTTTGTGCGGATATCTGGGTTCTTCTCCTACTTGCATTAGAATGACTTCTTCATTTGTGCTCCATATCTGTATTTTTTATTAATTTGAATGCCCATTTTTTTTTCTATGTTTTTTTGTGCCCTATATCTGAATGAAGTTTTCTTTATTAATTTGCATGCCCATTCTTTTTCCTATGTTTTTTTTGTCAACAGAAACTTGAGTGGAAACAGCATTCATGGAAGCATTCCATCATCACTTGGATTAATTGCTGGCCTACAAATATTGTGAGTTCTTGATTACATAATGCGATATACCTTTGCTTAGATTTTTTTTATTACTTAATCTGTTCATAAGTGCAACTATAATTTTTCCATTTTTGTCTCATGAAAAATATTGCAGAAATATTTCAAAATCAGTCTAAAGTAACCAATACATGTCATTATACACATATTTCATTCATTTTCACCTCTGTTTTAGCGTTTGTTATCCTTGATGGTTCATTTTTTCTGATTTCTATGACTTTTCAAATGATTATGCTTTTAGGTGTTATCTTATTATTAACATAAAGTGTGTAGTCCAATTCTAGTAATGGGCAATAACTGCCTTTTTTTTTCATGAGAAAGTCGGCTAATTAACTGCTACTTATGTAGTACAAGTGAAGATAGGGAATGAAAACATTTTTTTCACCTTGGAAATGAGAAGCAAGAACAATGTTTAGGATTTGTCCTTTGGATATAATTATTTTTTTTGGAGAGTTGGGGGGGGGGGGGGGGGGGGTGTTGTAAATTTAGAAACAAATGTGATATTTTACTTTTTATATAAAAATATTCCAATGATATCATAGTGACAAAACCAAAATTACAGTTTACTAAATTTTACTTGATGTCTCTGATAACAATTTTTTCCATGTGTCTCAAAATTCGGAGACAGATTACGACCTTTTGATACTATGGTAGCGTTTGGTTGCATGATTGTGTAACTTTTGTATTTGTATGAAGCTACTTCTGTAATAGTGCAACTAAATAGTTTTACTGTAGCGGACAGATTTCAAGCAAATAGTGTACAAAAGTTGCGATTGCCAAAAGCTTGGGGGGTGCACTTCCTACATAATCAATTTTAAAACCCAGATTCCTATGGAATTAGTTTTGTAATCACGCAACCAACACACCCTATGAAGATGATTCTTCATAGTTTAGGTTGTTGGTAAAAATATGAAATTAGAGTTTTTAGATCTCCGCTGCTAATAAGTTAAATCAAATGTGCTTTTATTTTTTTTGTTGGGTAAGCTTGATCATTTTTTTAATAATAAATATGATGTGCCTTAAATAAGAAAACTCTTAATATACAACTGCAATTTTTTTGATTAATTGGAAAGTGCTTTTTGAAGAAGGAGAAGGAATAGGAGTCCATTTTGTTGTACGTTCACAGTGACATAACAAGGGGACAACCAAATTAGAATAACTTCTTGTCAAATGTGGTTCTGACGAACAGAAGTGTATTTATAGAAGTGAGAAGTAAAAACATATCTGTCAAGTAGGTCTGTTTTCTGGTTATTTCCTTATTTCTTTGTTTTAAGGTTTTGCTTGACATTATCTAAAAGAGTCTTGCCCGTAATTTCAATGCGATAAAATAATTAGCAAGTAGGTTAGACTCCATACTCATCTGTTATTAGTTATCCAAGATTCATTGCAAAGCAATTATACTATACATAATTTATATCTACATTGATTTTCCATATTCTTCCATCATATAATGCATAAAATAGACAAAAAACCATATGGATCCATATCATCTAATGCCAATGATCAAAATGATTCATATCATTTAAAAAAATGGAATATTTCTACTATCTAAAACATTTCCACCAAGTAGCCTGTAGGGCGGCACTCAAAAACCAGAGAGTTCATTATCACTGGTTAAGGATTTTTTCGGGCTCCACCAGAAGAGAAAAACACCTGTTGTGTCATATGGATGTTTTTCATTGCTAAATATCTGGCAATATCACTACAATTGTAGATTAACACAGTTCCAAACTGAGTTCTACAATTGAAGAACTTACCTTTCTCGGAGGTTACATCCGGATCTTATATTGAATATATAGCTGCTCACTAATCGAATGGGGAATATGATGATATATCCATAATATAAATCATAATGTCATGAAGCCCAAACGGACAGTGTGTTCTCGATTTGTCAGATGCGTCACATATCAAATGGCTTGGTTTATAAATCTTTCTTGAATCATTGAGAAGTTGAGCAGAAGGAATTCTAGGAAAATAATGTCACCCTTATTTATATTCTTGCAAATAAAGTTTTGTAATCACGCAACCAAACACACCCTATGAAGATGATTCTTCATAGTTTAGGTTGTTGGTAAAAATATGAATATTAACGTATAATAGTGCAGTTTTCTTCTCCTCCATTTCTTGATAGGCATTGATAATGAGTGGAGGTTGTCTGACTTTATAGTTGTCCACTGTATCTCTCATTTTTGTGGCTTGCGGCAAATTTGGTTGATTTCATAGCTTGGGTTCTGATGCTTTTCGAAGGCACTTTACATTCAGACACTTTACAGTTATTTCCCGTAGACACCATATCATCATAGTATATGAAATCTGCTAACACTATATACTCTACTATGTCAGTAGTATATATTCTATTACAAAAAACATAAAAATGTACGCACTCAGTGTAGCATGAGTGTCATTTTTTTTTTGTACAAGTATGACTTCATTAGACAAGTGTATATATACTCCAATAAACATTCAAACCATGTGCAGTCTGCAAAAGTGTCAGCATGAATGATTGAGTATAACATATTCCTATTTGCAAGTGTTATTTAAATGTGATTTCACATCTTGCTTTGTCATTGGCTCTATAATAAAATGGATATTCCTGATGTTCATATACCTGCTCTTATAACCTTCATATTAAGTCTGTGTACCTTCATGCAGAGACCTATCATACAATCTGCTCAATGGTTCAATTCCGGAAAGCCTCGGCCAGTTATCATCATTGCATATACTGTGAGATAAATCTTTCTGGCAGCAATACCTTTTTTTTTGTCTATGAATTTATAGTGGCAGGATTAATATTTATTTCCATGACTGTTTGTCTGTATACAGGAATCTTAATGGGAACTCCCTATCTGGTAAAGTGCCATCAGCTCTTGGTGGAAGGCCTCTACATGGAGCCAGCTTCAAGTAAGTTTCCATTTGCATAGCATTATCACATATCCTAGGTAAATTTGAGCCACATTTAAATAATGTAAATTTATGACAAAGCATTCTAATAGACATCTGTGATATGACCTCTTTAGGATAAGATAATGTTAGGGACATTTCCCTGCGTGCAATCTTCACATGATTTGAATTTTTTTTTTGGTACTTCATGTCACAAAGCATGTATTCTAAAAAAATGAATTATATACTCTAATGAATTGTATATTCACTAATGCAAAAAACAGAAAATACTTCATGCTTCACATCTAATGAAGCGTATAATCTTGTTAGTGAAATGGGACTGCACACAGGGCTTTGTATAAGGACTGTGTGTAACAACACCCTTAAGACTAATAAGTATTGAAAATGTTAAGGACTGTGTCATGTGCTGCCTCACATGCACTCATCACTTGCTTGATTTTTTTACATGTTTGGTTTTTTATTGTATGCTTAATGAAACAAAACTTACAGTTTTATAAAAATGAGATATATAGTCCAATGAATTGTATGGATTCACTTGTAGAAGAAATGAAAAATTACAGGCTTTGTTTGATGAGGTATATACTTTGTTGGACATATATGAGACTACATTAAAGGCTACAAACGGGACTGTGTGCAACAGTGCCTGATATAGGTATATCTACTTTGTCATGCACAGTTTTACAGGCAACGCAGGACTCTGCGGGGTCCCTGGCCTCCCCGCATGTGGGCCACAACTCTCTATCAGGGATAAGGTGGGCATTGGATTTGGTGGCTTGATAGCAATTCTGCTAATGCTTGTCTGCTTGACATGTTGGTGGAAACGAAGACAGAACATCCTCCGAGCTCAAAAAATTGCTTCTGGTAAGTCTTGCTTCGTGCTGGTGAAAATTTTACATTTACTTGAAAATTTTCCTTCGTGGGTGTGGTCAGATTCTTGCTCTTTTCAGGTAGGGAAGCACCTTACGCGAAAGCGAGAACTCAATTTGTACGTGACGTGCAAATGACCAGACCATACCGCGTTCATGATAAGTCACCGACTTGCGAGAGCGCCCCTCCATTGCTGTCTTGATCGATGACTGCGTACCATTCTTTGTTTGTTTCTTCTATGTTGGGCTGGTGTCCTGTCACCGCATCGAAGATTGTTGTGCTACAGTTTAGTTTTCGTCCTGATGGTGGCTTCATTGATAAAGATAAGCCTTTGAGGTTCCTTGGAGCAGAGCCTTGGCAATGTAAATTGTAAATACAGAATGTATATTCCTCTCTCGTCACACTATATAAGTATCTTCATCTGCTTCTTATCCTGCACGAACTCGATAGCTACATAGCGTGCCTCGCGTAGGTGACTTTGTGCATGTCGTCGCCAGCTGCCTTGCTCACACGTGCCTTCACGCGTGTCTCTGCGCCCTCGACTCGCACCTACATGTGCCAATGCCATTCGGCTATAGCCGAGAAGACCTTGGGCCCGTGGCATGCCCACCATCGTCTTCGCTGCATACATTGGGGAGTCAAACATGAAGGGGCACTCATCCATGCTCTCTGCATGGGTATTATTATTATTATATTATTATTCCTGAGGCATGGAAGGGCATGGAATGAGAATCAGGGACCTCACATCCACATACCCCTCCCCCCTTTTTTTCTTCTTTTCTTTGGTGTGAAACTTGTTACGATACCACCATTGTTGGATCTTCTAATAGTAAATCCGTCAATGGTATGCCATCATCGACCCATCCCGTCATCGATCATCGTTTCTTTAGATCTTGTCCTACCTTAGAGCTCTAATACTATTCGTTAGGATTTTTAACAATTTTATTTATGTGAAATAAATAATACTAATTGCGGATATATATGAACCTAGAATCAATCACCTACATAAGCAAAAAAAATATAAAGGCATGCAAACCACAAAGAAACGCTCAATTTAACGTGGTTCGATTTAAGTCTACATTTACGGGACACTTTGACAACAATTCAATATATCAAATAATAATAATAATAATATTCTCTCAAGTTTTGCTCAAAATTTGAGAAATCGAAGATGAAAGAGGGATATATGATTATCTCAATGAAACCCTAAATAATCTTTCAAACAACATGGACAACTCAACCTTATTGTAAATTGGAACCGTGGAGGATCATGAAGGGGACGGCTCCTTTTGTCTCTCCTCTCTTTTCCCTTGCTGCAGTCGAGAACATACGCTGAATCCCTTCTTTTTCCCTGGCCGTGCGTCACACAAAGGAGAAGCCTCAATAAGGTCCTTATATATATAACGTGTACATGGTATACTGGCATGTCCCCTGCATGTGGGCATATTAAGCTCTCATGGGCTGGACCCATTAGTGGACCACAAACCCAACAATCTCTCCCTCCAGTTTGAGGGAGGAACCTCGCCTGCAACTCCTCACCTAGAGTCCGTACTGTCCAGCTTTTTGTAAAGCTTGAATCCATTCTGCTCTTTATGAGATTGTGCCTTTGGAAATTTTTTTGCCTCCCACTCTTCAATAAAAAAAGATATACTCAAAGATAAAGTATCTCAATGATAGTCTAAGCTTTCTCGATGATATCTTTATCAGAATCTTTATAGTATTTGACTCTCTCGATGTCCTCTTTATCGGAATATCTGTAGTCTCTTACTCTTTTGATGACCTCTTTATCGGAATATATATTTCTAACTCTCTCGATGACTTCTTCATCGGAATCTCTGTCTTTGACTAATGGCACCTTATCTCTGTTTTGAATTAGAACATGAGGTATCTCTGACACCTTATCACTATCTTCATTTCTCATTCTTTCAAGAGACTCACAAACTCTCTCATGGAGTTACCCTCTCTTAGACACCTATCAACCTTACCATTGGATCTCTACATTGTATCATACCTAGTTTTACCATGGAACCCTAGAGGATATTTATAAAGATAAATAACTTCCTCTCCAAGTAATATCCTAATTAACAAACAAATATCATTTTATGATTTTAAGAGATCCACTTTCATTAATATTAATTAAGAACAAAATCTTAATTAATATATCAATTAGGTTCTCACTTTAATATGATTTTATCATAGCCGTCTGATGTGATACACGATCGACACTGTTTTTAGTCACTGATTGAGGAAGATGAGTTATATGGAAAATGGTTGCCATTCCCGATGGTTTGTCTTGCAATCCATCAATCCGACGGATAATCCCCCTAATGGATGAATCGAGCAACTGTCGTTTGAGAGGATCTTCTCTACTTCCTTCAATTCACTACATAGTTAGTTATGTTTGTCAACTTAACCAAAGTCTAGTAGAGAGTAATCATTGGTCTGACGAATTTATCTTAATCCTTATGCGGATTCACCCATTTGAATGGCTTAAACACCTATAAATAGCCCAATCAGAATTGTATAAAAGGCTTGCAAATTTAGATTTACATCTTTACAAAGAAACTTATAAATTTCTTTTGTTTTGTATTTTGATAGCTCTCTCTCTCTAACTAAAGATCTCACAAAAGGGAAATCAGTCTTGCACCTCAAATAATTTTCACATTATCAGTGCGGGGTTTATTGATAACAATCATCATAAATCATGATTTTTCTATTTTGATGTCATTTTAGTTGTAAATTTACAGCTCGATAGAACTTATTTTTTGCTAGCTCCGGTTTGTTTCAAGTTCAATTCCTTTCCTCCCACTTGGATAGTTTATTTCAGATAGATAACTATATTGGAATAAATAATTATACCAGTGGAATAATTTAATTTATTTTTTATTTTAATGTATTTCTTGTTGAAAAATATAATAATAAAGTTTTTGTTGTTTGATTGATCAATGTTAAATTGTGAATAAGATGAGACAAATATTTATAAAAAGACAAAAAAAAAAATGATTTGACATGTGTCCCCTTGATATATGAGAGATAAACGGGGTGATTTAACATGTGACATATATTGAGTTAAACAATCCAGTTATAAGAGAACCTTGAATACCAATACCACCGTATTCCCCCTAGTCTAGCGATACCAATATTCTCTTTTATCCCAATCCAAATAGCTTTCCCCCATTATACCTAGTTTCTGCGCTTTGTGAGTCTTGAAATGCACCTGGTGTTTTCACAACTTGTAGAGGAGTTGCATCTGACACAACAAGCATATACCAAAACAAGTCCATTGATAGCATGTCTAGACAAAAAAAAAAGGTCTTGCATAAAAAAGATGTAATTGCCCATAGGAAGATAGTTACGGTTATTATTACACTTACTTTTGTAATCTCCAACATGTTTTAAATTTTTCACAGTACATGCTTATCTAATGCACACACAATTTAAAAATGAAGTATGAAAAGTATGAACTCCAATGCGTTGAATGTCTATTTTTTCTTGTACTTTCCTGACATAATATATATTATATTATTCTAAATATATATATTATGCGTGTTTACGGGTAAGCAAGGACTAAAAGAATTGAAGACTGTGTATATCAGCATAGGACAATGATATGTTCAATCCCATCGGTAACTGTTTTGATTTTTTTTTTAAAACTATACACTCGTGTAATTTAGTATTATTATAGAGATTGAAATATATAAATCTATATAAACCTGTACTAGAATGATTGTGTATATATCTCTTGCTAGACATATCCAAATGTGTAAACCAAATTGATGGAAAGGTATATATATCAAGTCCACATAGTGAATTGAACCGAGTTCGAATTTAAAGAGAGAGAGCCGTATCTAGATTTTGCATGGATATCCGGCACTACAAATTAAAAGTGAATAAAATTAAATGTCATGAAAGACAAAATTAAACAAAAATATCAATTATGAGAGAGAGAACATACGAAAACTGTTCAATACAATTCCCTGGAAAAAGAAAACAGCAATTGGATTGCTTGTTTTCTTTAAATCAGCATTTCATCTTAGAAGACATTTGCATGACCAGGTACAGTTCGATCATTTTATCCATTTTTTTTTTTTTTTTTTTTTTGTGTGTGGTGTGAGAAGGTGCATTTCCTCTTTATACATAGGCATGACCAGATGCAATTCACCTTAAATACATTTCATGCGACTCTGATCTCCTTCTTGTTTAAAGGAGTACTTGAAGCAGGAAGAAAGAAACCCATGCCAATTCTCAAAGAGCAAGTGGCTCATGCCTTGGCACTTCCAAGGCATTGGAGGGTGAAATTAATGGTTGAAGATTTGGGAGTCCCCACTCGTATATATGGATATATATGAAAGGGAAGGTGATGTGAACTAAACCTTATTAGAATGGACAAACATTCGAAATATGTCTAGATATCCTTCAAAATCCACAAATCAATGAACAAGTTCTATTAGTTGTTTTGTAAATATAAAAAGGGAAAAATCAAAACAACCCCCTTAAATTGCCTGAAATCCATATAACCCCTTGACTGTTCCTATAGTCCATATAACCTCTTGAAACACCTATATAAATCCAAATAACCCTTAATTTAAAATTTTCATTGACAGACTAGGATTATTTTGTAAATATTCTGTTTGATTAACCCTGGTTGAAAAATAACATTCTCAAAAACTAATACAATGTATTAAAAATGTGAAACATTATCTATAAATGATGATTTTACCCCTACGTACAAATAATATTTTATAATATATCCGGAGCGGTAAATTAGTAATGTATAGAAGGTTTTCAGCATTTTTAACAAATTATAGGGGTTTTTTGGTATACTGTGTTTTCAGTCATAGTTAACAAAACTGAATATTCGCAGAATATTTCTCATCAATCTATCAATGAAAGTTTAACTCATGAGGTTATTTGGATTGACATAGGTATTTTTAGGGGGTTATATGGACTTTAAGAAAAGGTAGGAGCTTTACAGGGGGGTTATTTGGATTTTCCCCATATAAAAATATATTTTGACTTTTGTACTTTCTTTTAGGTGGTTGATGGACCTGGGGCTTGCTGAAAGATTGAATTATGCAAGAGATGGAGTGATGGAGCATTTAAATTCTTTTGGGCGGTTGGGACATTACATGAGCTACAATTTTTAAACTAAGGGAAATGCGTACAAAGATTAGTTGTCTAATATCGATCGTTGATGACACTTACGATCGAGGTGTATGGTGAACTCATTCTCTTCACCGATGTCGTTAAGAGGTTGCTATTTCTCATCATTTCTTATCCAAAATGTTTAACTAGATCGCCCACTGTGTTTGATACGACCAACTATATATTTCAAAACCTCTTTCAAAGGGGAACCTCAAGCAATGTAAAATCTCCCAGAGTACTTGAAGGTGTTAATTTCTGTACTATTCTAAACCATCGGGGAATTGACTTCTGATATATTAAACGAAAAGGACATGGACTTCTTGTCATACCTAAAAAAATGAGGTACCGGTCACCTTTTTTAATCAGTTACTTAATTCATGTAGAGAGTTTAATAATATCCTTAGTATATATCATTAAAAATTCACATCAAATATATGTATCTTAGAGCATTTTGGTTATAATTGACAATTGTTTTTACCAATCACGAGGTCTTGTGTTCAAGTCTTACCGGTTACCTAACATAAAAAGCATGCATGTTGTTCAATTCTCCACGTCTAATTGAAGATGTTTTTCATCTAAATTTTTTTATTACAGTGGGCAGGTTTGTGCGAGGCCTACTTAATGGAGGCAGAGTGGTACCACAGTGGATGCTGGATACACACCAACACTCTGATGAATACTTGAACGATGCATACATTTCCATCTCTAATCCATTATTACTGGTTCACACTTATTTTTACTTGACAGAAGAGATAACCAATTAAAGAAGAATCATAGAGATATGATTTACTGGTCATCAGTGATAGTTAGACTTGTCGATGATTTTGGAAGAAATTGAATGAAACACATATATAAGAGGATCACATAAGAGGATTAATCAGTGAAGCATGGGAGAAATTTTTATAAAGAATGTGCTTCTCCATCCCCATTTTCTAAGTCGTTTGCTGATGCATGTTTTAATAATCCATCGGATGTCCCAATGCGTGTATTGGTATGGAGCGTGAGACAAAACATAGGATCTTGTCATCTTTGATCCAACCCATCCTAGTTCAAATTTGACTCTGTGACAATTAGCAATTTGTAAAGAAACATTATAGTTGAATTTCTTTTTATGTATAAAGTTTTAGGTACCTCTTTTATTACGTGGTTAAGGAGTAGATTAAATAATTATCATGGTCCCGTTTATCTCAGTATTGATGGGATTGAATAGATGTATAGTTGAAATTTTGGTTTAAGAACATCATTTTCTTTCTATTTATTTAATTTAGAAATACTATTGTGTTTGGATCATTTTAAATTGAACTACATTTGATTCGTTAAGCCACATTCATGTTAATTGAGCAATTGATAGACATATACTTGTAATATTGTTAATTAGTTTAGTCAAGTTTGGAGATGGAACTAAATTAAGGGATCAATTTATCAGGAATTTTTTATTATTTTGGAACAAGAATATTATTATTCATATTGAAGAAAAATAAACCAGTTCATAGTTAATTATTGAAGAAAACATAATTAATTAGCAACGTAATTCATGATAGGTTAATTAAAAATATCTAAGAAGTTAATTGCAAGGTTCAACTAAGTACCCCATAAATCTTTCTATTCCCTATTCTCTCACAAAGATGATAGAGTTGAGACAGATGCATGCATTCTTATGTCCCCTTCATTCACGGAAAGTTTTTATTTTTTTGTGAGAATAATTTAAGGACACGTTGAGTCACGTCCATGTATCCGACATGCAAATCCATGTTAGTGTCCTTATGTGGACATCATGTCATAATCATATATATGACATGAATTGACATTAATACGTAGTTTGTACCTTGAATCAATGTATCTAGGGATTTAAAATCTTGTCCCCATGTGGTTGTCTAATATCCATTGGAAAAGAAACATTATAAATAATTCAAATCTATATCGATCTTCCATATTCTTCCATCTTACACTGTGACGAGTGATAGAAATTATTCGAATCTTATTTAAAAATTTGAATGTTAATGATCATATAAATCATTGTCACCGATTGGTCCCAATATTAACCACTTAGAGGGTTCATTTTCAGTGTTGGTTGTGGAATCTGGAAGTTTTTCAGTTGTTAAATTTACTTGCAAGGTTAGGGTATCAAATTTTTTTTTTTTTGTTGTTGGAGGGTAAATTTAAAATTTGTATTGCTATGAAATATCACTCCAACCAAGAAAAAAAAAATCACTTTGGTTGTAGAACAACACAGTTTTTTTTCATCAAACTTTCTCTGATGTTTATTACATCAGGATCTTATGTTGAATATATAGCTACTCACTAATTATATTGAATATACAACTTTAATTTCACTTGTGGTTCGCTAAAGACCATGCATCGTGAAAGTGGTAGGAGTGAAACTAGGCGAACTACCAAATTGTTAGAATAAGAGAAAAAATAGTAATGAAATCCTTAAATCTTTTTTTTTTTTTTATTAGAGAGGGACTAAAACTCTTTATATAATAGTATAGAATAGTGTTACACATGTAATACACTAACAAACTAATATAATAATAGACTGACATTGTAACACCTGTGCATTTTCTCTTATTTATATATTTGATTTAAATATATACATAGGATATTGGAATTAAAATTAATTGATTTTGTGTGTTTTTAAGTTTTGGCCCTTTTAGTGTATCTTTATGGGCCTATTTCAGTTTGCAATTTTAAATACTATTTGTTAATTTTAAAAATTATATATATTTTCTTTTGAAGATTTTGAAGATTTTAAATGGTTATAATTTTATAAACTTTTAGAGCTCAAAAGATTAAGTTTTGAGATTTTATTATTATTTATTTACAGGGACTTAGTTTTGAATTATGAATTTTATGTAATAAGTTGTAGGGATCTATCTGTAATTCGGATGGGAACCTATTTGTAAATCCAAAACAATCCAAGGGTCGTGAGGTTAGGTTTAGATATCTAAATATATACGTATTTGAAAGAGAGAGAGGGTGCTTGTGAGGTTTATGAGAGAACTGAGAGAGAAGAAAGCGTTAGAGAGAAAAAAAGGGTATTTAATCTTTTCTTTTTATCGTTTGATTTTTCTATTATTTATTAAATCCATGTTTAGGTATTTGGATTTTTGAGCTTTTAATAACAATAGGGTTTTGATTTATTATTTATTTTAAAGATTAAATATATATTTTTATGTTATGGGATTTTGAGTTTTTGATCAAATTAGAGTTTTGATATATATACGTTCATGTTGTTAGATTCTTATGATTTTATAAAAACAAGGGTTTTGATCTATTATTTATTATTATTAGATATATATTAGGTATTTGGATTTTTGAGTCTTCATAAACTTAGGGTTTGATTTATCATTTATTTTAAAGAATAGATCTATGTTTAGATTATTAAACTATGAGTTTTTAATCATACTAGGGTTATGATTTATATAAGTAGATGATAAATTTTATTTATTTTCAACTATTACTAATTAATAGTTTATTTTTATAGAGAAAAATGTGTGTTTTCATATTATTTTATCAAGTTTTGTTATTTTATTATTATTTTAAATTTTCTCGATTTTTCTCTTTTTCTGTGTTTTGTCTTTTAGTGACTGGTTATATGTATGGTAGATTTTTATCCTCTTCTTAGGTTCTATTATATTTTCTTTTGTATGATTTATATGAGTTAAGTTTAGCTCATTGGGTATAAAGATTTATACCTATTGATTATGATTAGGGAAATTAGGTCTAGGCTTGAATTATAGGTTTTAATTAATAATTTATTTGGTTCATCTAGGTTGTAAAATTTGTTGCGAGCTTCATTCTCCGGACCTAGGGTCCATTCGAGGTGAGTGGGCCTGTCGATTTGTTTCTTGTGAACTTTTGCTTTATAACATTGAATTTCATATGCCTATTATATTTGTGGGCTATTATGTGTCATCCATGCATTTATATTTTGATAAATTTGCATGATTTGGATATTTTTTTTTATATTGATCAAATCGCATTTTTATTAAATAAAATTTTATGATTTAATTCCTTCATCATGTCATTTAAAATAGCATGAATTATGCTATTCATGTTTCAAGAATTAATATAATACATTTTTTTATGCTTATGTTTTTGGTAATAATATTTGGATTGAGGATTATTATTTTTTATATTTTTGAAAAAATTTAGGACTAGTGGAGACAACCTAGTCCTAGGAGATTTTATTTAGATGCATATCATAGCATATTTCATGAATAAATCCCCCCGTTGTATTTCGCCTTTGGGGAGGAAGGTCTAGGACTTGAAGAGTCCCAAGATTGGTGAGGGGTGGGGTAAAACATTCCTTGCAGCAGCAAATTCCTTTGTTTGGAGTTTGCAGCAACCGAGGCATCTTATGCTAGTGTTCTCGTAGTGATGGCAGCAGCAATCAGCGTCTTCTAAATCCGACGTCTCCTCGAGGGAGCTTTTTGAGTGATTTAGTCGCTTGAGGCTTGGCACGCTTGTTTTAGGGAAACGGTTCTTCCGATTGAGAACCCGATCCGATCATATCATTTAAATCTCATGATTTCTACAACGCGGGCAAAGGATTGGGCCACATGATTGCATTAAAATATATATTTTTTAAGCTCATGAATTTATATTGATTTATTAAAGAAAATACGTGGTTTTAATATAACTTTATTATATATATATATATATATATATATTGAATCATTTAACCCTCATGATTTCTCTGATGTGGGCCATGTGCTTGTATTAAAATGTTTTTTTTTTTACTTCATGATTTTAAATTGGTTTAATAAAATAAAATATTTATTAAAAGAAATTCTAATCACCCTTCTTTATATGAGCTGGTTGTTTTATAATCAGGTATCGCATATTCTGAGGATCAAAGTGAAGTTTGAGCTTTTCGTATTTTTCAGGAATATCTATAGACGTGATTGACAATTTGGGTTTATTCAATTTATATGGCTCCCACAATGGTGGTTTATTGTATATTTCCTTTTTAGTATCTTGTTTCAGCAAAACTCTAATATTTTATAAGACCACTGGTGATTTAAAACCATTGGATATTATTTATTTTATTATTATCTGTTTTATTATATTGGTATCATAAAAAAAAAAGAGCTGCAAATTTTGGTCTTGTATTTGGATTAAATTTAGTAGCGATACCCATTTACTGTCCGATAAACAGTTAGGTATATGCAAGGCATTACAGATATTTAATTTAAGACCCCCGCTCAAACTCTGAAGAGTAATATTCTTAGAGTTTGCACAAAAATGATAAACTAAAATCCTAACAAACATCTCACTGGACTAGAATACCATTAGACTATAATTACTAAAATACCCTAAATATATATTCAATACCCCTTCAAATTCTAAAGGGTACCTTTCAGTTGCCATTTGTCTTTTGGAATTCATCATTTTGCTCCCGCTCTTCTTGGGTCTGTCGGAGTCATTCCTGCTCATCTTGAGCCTGTTAGAGTTGCTCCCGCTCTTCTTAAGTTTGTTGGAGTTGGTGGACCACTAGATTAGATATATCACGATGCCTTTCTGTAGCACTGCAAATGCTAATGGCGAAGCGTAACGAAGCCTTTTTGCGTTGAGAAGGAGATACAAGGAAGAGAAGAATGACGGCATGTTGAGACGACGGTGGTGCGTTGAGACGACGACGACGACGAAGAAGGATCTCAAGGAAGAGGAACAGAAGAACAATGAATGGTCTGGTGCGACGAGTGGTGCGTGACGGGCTACACGCGATGGGCATGACGGGTGCAACGGAGATGACGACAACGGTGGAGACAAGACGACAATGGTGACGATGACGCGTAGAGACGACGATGAGGATGGTGGATCTCAAGGAAAAAGGAGATCCAAGGAAGCATGGAAACGACGACGACGATAGTGGATCTCAAGGAAGAAGAAGGTCCAAGAAAGAGATGAATGACGATCGCGCGACGATGAACAATGCGCGGAGACAACGACGGACTGCTCTCTCTCTTTTGTTTTTTTGTTTTTTTTTCAGAGAAAATAAATCAAAATAATATGGAAAATAGACGTAAGCAAGTGTGACTCCTTCTCCCACATTCAATAGATAATGAGCCATAATCAATAATATGACGGTTAATGACTCATTAGGTGTTTGACCGTTTCAGAGGTTCTACTCGTTGTCTTCGTCTGCTCGGGATCTGAGATCTTGCTCGAACCGTAATCTGGCATTCGCCCTCGAGGTGTAAGGCTGCCTCGACCAAATTGAGTCACCTCGTAGGGAGACTAGCCTAGTCGTGCCTCACCTACTCAAGAGTGCCTATAAAGCTGTCCGACCAGACCTAAGTCACCTCATAAGAAAACCAATCTCGTTATGCCTTTTTTTTATCAATTCAGGTTATCGATTATTGGGTACAATGGTTCACATCTATTTAACCTTTGACATGTGACTCCCTTTAATAGGATGTAGATTTTTACTTCCATATGACTGATTCAAATTAAGTTCACAATTAACCTTTATTTTATTAAATTTGATCAATTATTGTAAATAATAATTTCAACGTGGCCTTTTTGTTAAGTCTATTTTGAGTTAGATTATATATTTTATTGTTTAGGATAAGTTTAAATATATTTCTTTCAAAATATCTTATCAAATATTTATTACTTGAAATAGCCTATCACTTGGAATAATGCCATACACATCATATTAATGTATCTCTTTTTCTTCTAAAATTCAAAGTTCATAACTAACTTTATCCTATCAAATCTTACCAATTGGGCAATTGATATGAAAAAAAAATCAACGTGGCATCCATTGCTATAACTTATTTTGAGTTTCCATATGTAAATCTTATTGTTTAGGATAAATCAAATATTGGATTATTTAGCAAATTATTAATAGGATATTCAAATCATGATATTCTTATAAAATTAAAAGCTACATGGCATGCCTTAATAGCATATAAGATTATAATATTATAAGATCTTATACTCAAAACTGTACTTTGAATTCACAAACATAAATTTAAATTCACAATACATTTGAAAAAAATAAATAAAGAGGAATGATTTACTTTTTTTTCTGAAGCAGTAACACAAATTGAATAAAAAATGAGGAAGAAAAAAAATTGAGAAGATATATAGAGAGCTTTTAAGGATTTCTCAATTGACAGGGACTTAAAAATAAATAAATACATGTATTGTGTACCTTAGATTACATGTTGTGATTGGTATTTATTCTTTTCTTTTTTCAGATTTATCTGTTCTTCGGGTCTTCAAAATGTTGATAGTCTGGTCGGGTTATTGAAATGTTGGATGTTAAAAGTTTATCTTCATCTTTTTCATATTTATATTCATGTATGTTTTAAAATCTAGGGTTTTGTATGTATATTTTTTGTTGTTTCATATTTCTTTCAAATTGAGGGTTTTTTAGGGTTTTGTCATCTTTCTTTTACATATGGGGTTTCCACATGTTTTGTGCATTTTTTACATTTCAAATTTTTGATGTATATGTATGTGTTGCCATATTCTAGGTAAAATGTCAAGTACACATGATGGGGTTGATGAAACAGCTGAGAGTGTTGAAACATTACATGATGATGGTAGTGGAGATTGGATTCCAGATAATGAATATAAACCAATCATTTTGTAATACTTTATATGAAAAAATAGTTTATATATAAGTGTTTTTTTACTCATATATGATTGGGACACTTTATTTTAGGTCGTGAAAAAATAATGAAGATGATACACGAGCAATTTGTATAATAGTACATCTCTATTTCTGTGGTATGTGGTATGAAGATGATCTACAATTTTTTTTTCTTTCACTCTGATTGCTTGTTCACTCTATTTCAGGTTTTGAGAGTAATCCCCATGTGGTGAGGTCCATATGTTCAAGAATTCTACATAAAAAAAAAGAGATTGCCTTCAATGCAGCTTTCACTGTGGTGTAATGCTATTTTATATATGTATGTATGAACTACATTTGTGTTGTAGTGCCTTTTTTTTTCTGAGAAACAAAGTGTGTTGTAATATAAAACATATATTGTTATTGCTAGGTGTGGTGCCATGGCTTTTTTTCAAGCAGGTGTAATTGCTAAGTGTGGTGTCATGGCTTTTTTTCAAGTAGGTATAATGTAGTATTGATATTGAAACAGGTTGTAACAGGTTACTGGTAGTTAGTATTGTTTTTAAATGTAATGCTATTTTATATATGTATGTATGAACTACTTTTGTGCTGTAGTGCTTTATTTATTTATTTATTTTTTTCTGAGAAACAAAGTGTGTTGTAATATGAAACAGGCACTGTTATTGCTAGGTGTGGTGTCATGGCTTTTTTTCAAGCAAGTGTTATGTAGTATTGATTTTAAAACAGGTTGTTAGGTCAAATTGGATGTGGTGATTAATCTAGGATCATCTGAAACCATGTATCATGCAAACAGCATGACAATTTCTCTTGAGCTATGTATCAGACCTATCAGACACCCACACATATTGATTAATCCTTTGGGTTTGACTCAGGATGGAAGTTCTTTGAAATGACTTGGATCAGCATTTCTATTTTTTTTTTAATAAATGTACCTGATCATTTGGCTATTCCAACATAAGCATAGATAAAGAATGTGTCCATGGACAGTATAAGCCAATTGATGCCTATGAGTTACATATGTTTCCACATTCATTACCAGCCAGTTGATGTATTAACAGTGTTAAATTCTCGAGTTAACAGAAGGTACAAAGTAAACCTAGAAAGGGACCCATGAAGGATCATCTGAAACTATGTATCATGCAAACAACCGTTGATGTTAGTATTCTGTACTCCCTAAACTACAAGAAAAAATTGCTGTGGAAAAAACATCATATCATCATACAAGCATCAAACTATTGCATAATATATTCATCATACGAGCCCAGAGAATCCACAATCCAGAATTTGATCGATACATATTCCAAAAAACATTGAGGATCCTACAAGCATTGAAGCTACTATTTATGCTCCACTTAACTTTGAACATACAATCACCGCGAATGACAAGAATACGACAAAGAAGACCTTCAGGAAAGAATTATGCCAGTGTTGCAACTCTCCTGCACGTTGTTGTACAGCTTCAACTTCTGTTAGCCTCTCCACTACAGCTTTAATTACTTGCTCTCCACTAGAACTTTGAACCTGATTTTGGTTCTCCATGTCTTGCTAGAAACATTACACAGTTCCCTTTAGAACAATAGTTAATATTCCTAACATAGTTGATATGACTTCATGCCCTTGGAGTACTGGTATCCTCATAAACAAAACAAAGTGTAATAAAATAAAATGGCACTGCACCTCCAAAAATTAGACAGAAATTGCAAACAACTTCAAACCTCCTGTTTTCACTAATTTTGTTAGGGAAATAAATAACTCATCTGTTTAGTCACCTATCCTATAAAGGATGGACATGCTTCATTTAGGTTGTATCATGACATTATGGCAATCAACATAAACTTAGTCTAAATGATACTTAGAACGAATTGTAACTTATTTATCATATCTTCGAATCTATGTTTAAGTTTTTTTTTCCTAATGAATACCGAGGTGACTTATATAAAAGAAGAATTCCACCACAAAATACAGAGACAATATTATTAATTCAAAACCCTAGATTTCAAAACCCTATATTTAAAAAATGTCAAGAAAGAAAAACCCTAGATTTCAAAAATGTCAAGAAAGTTTAAAAAATGACCCTAGATTTCAAAAATGACAAGAAAGTTCTCAAAACTCTAGATTTTTGAGAGGGGGGAGGGGGAGAGTTTGTAACTCACATTTGAGGGGTTGCCGCAGGCTGAGGTGGTGGATGGAGAGGGGTGCCGCAGGGGGGGCGCAAGTGGAGCCCGAGGAAATAGTTGGGCCATAGGGGGTCGGGCCGCAGGAGGTGGTGCTGCAGGGGGTGGTGCCAGAGGGGGTTGGTTCGCTGATTGGGGCCACAGAGGGAGCGAATCGAGGGATTTTGTAAGGGAGAGACAGGGGTTTGTGAGATTGAAAGGGGAAAAAAAAAGATTTATTTCGAGGTTTTGTTTGAGACAGAGAAGAGAGAGAGATTGGGTTGACTTGAGAATCACTTTTAATAACCGGTTGCACAGGTTACACCCTGTATTATGAGATTTAACATCCACTGTCAGATTAAAGACCATCAAATCAGACAATCCCTGTTTAGTCGCACCTATCTCACCGCCCTACCCAATCAATTCTCTCTCTCTCTCTCTCTCTATATATATATATACACACACATATATATATATATATATATATATATATATTTGGTGGAGGCTTGACTCATGTAGTTGGTGTGTGAGAGTGAGTGGGAGAGGATTTTTGAAATTCTATTTTTTTGGGGTCCTTTTTAAGAAGAGGCAGTTTGGGGCTTTGGAGTGATGGTTTGCTTTTTGACCTTTACAGGTGGCGATTATTTAGTGATTGTAGCTCCACCACAGACGGTTTGAACCCCTAATCCATTGTTGGGGATGCAGTGTAAGTGTAGCTTGCTTTACATTTCCCTCCCATGATAGGTTTTCTCTTCTTGTGGGCCAACTGTCTGTTTATATTCCATAGCAATACAAAATTTTACATTTACCGTAAAAAAATGTCTAATTACCATGTTTTCTTTTGAGAAATTTATGGGATCTCATGTAGTATTACCAAAATTTTTTTTTGTGAAATTTATGGAATCAAAATTTATGGATGCACTCCATCATGATTTGATTTTCCCTCATAATTTGAAAGGACTGTCACATTTTTCAGCTCGCAGTGGATGTAAAGTTTTGCTCTACAAAGCAATTGCAAAAGCAAGAGCTTTTTATTATAACATTAGCGTTTGCAGGACAAACACTTCATGGTGACAATTGCCTTGCAATTCAAAAGCTCTCTGCAAACAAGAAAAAAGAAGAAGAATGAGTGGTTTTGGTTATATGTATGTGTGTGTGTATGTATATATACACATGTATGTACATGTATACATAACATACATAATTAGTAAGGAAAATGATAAGTTCAGAACCGTTTGCACTGGCTCACTTTTTGATTTTTTCTGGAGTATATATTTAATCAATAAAATAATTTTTTTCTTCAAAAAATAATGTACATACTCAAACGAATTTAATATATGATTTTTTATATATATTTTTAAACAGAGTTAACATTTTTTAAAAAAACATTAAAGAAGAAAAATGATGGACCATGATAATTATTTAATCCACTCCATAATCATATTACAACAGATCGTACCGAATACTTTATACATGAAAAAGATTCAACCATAACCTTTCTAATATACAGATTGCTGATTTTCACAGTGGGTCAAATTTTGAACTGGAAAATTCTGGCCTGTGCAGCCTAGTTAGTCCACTAGAATGGGTTGGATCAAGGATGACAAGATTCTGTGTTTTGTCTCACGCTCTGGTGAGCCATGGCCATCCCATACTGATACACACATTGGGACATCCTTAGGATATTAAAACATGCATCAGCAAACGTTTTAGTAAATAGGGATGGAGTAGCATGTGCTTTATTCAACTTCTTCCATGCTTCAGTGATTAATCCTCTTATGTGATCACGGGCAACCTCTTCAGAGACTCCTTTTTCATGCATGTAACATTGGATTGATTTCAGGACGTCCCCTCTCTTGAGCTCAGGCTACATATATACAAAAATAAAAATAAAAAATTAATGCACCATCTCAGCATCAAAAAAGAAAAAAAAAACGAGTTAAGCATTTTACCATTATATTTCTATTCAAATATTCAATTCCATTAAAATCCATTTACATCATTTTAATCTCATTTATAATATACTATGATGCATACATTTCATCATGTAACATATTTATTGACCTTTTTGCCCTTATCAATTCATTCAATCCCATTATAGTCCATTCACACTATTTTAATGACAACCATTTTTTTTTTATTTTACCCTTACATTTCTATTCAATTCCATTAAAATCCATTTACATCATTTTGATCTCATTTCATCATGTAACATGTTTATTAACTTATATTTAAAATTGATTATCATAATATTATTAGGATACTCCTGCTCTATCCAATCCCATGAAAATCTATTTACAACATTTTATTTTCATTCATAGTTTATTCTAATACATACATTTCATCATGTAACATATTAACTTATAGTTAAATTTGATTATCATAATATTATTAGGATAAGAGGATCCTTCCATTTTTTCATTTTACCCCTACATTTTTATTCAATTCCATGAAAATCCATTTACAACATTTTAATTTCATTCATAGTTTATTCTAATACATACATTTCATCATGTAACATATTTATTAACTTATAATTTTATTTGGTTATCATAATATTATTAGGATAAGAGGATTCTTATAAAATGAAAATATATTGAATATATAGTTCATACAAAAAAAAATTCTCATTTCATACGCAAAGACATGATACAGTTCAAAAAAAGTATCAAATATTAATGTAATCTTCATTATAGATTTCCAAAGTATGTTATGATTATACATGTAAAATAAATGGTCAACAAATCCAATTTTAATGATTAGTGTTCCAAAAAATAATAATTCAATACAATATTTATTAAAATGATTTAAAAAAAATATATATATAATACTTTAAAATCGGATATGATATGAATCTCAGTTGCAAATACACAATAAAATAATCACAACCATTTTACCCCTTCAATTCTATTCAATCCCATGAAAATTCATTCATATCATTGTAATCTCATCCATAATTTATTCATATTTTCATCATATCATGCATGACATATTAAAATTTTTAGCTCCACATAATTTTTTTTTATATTAATTAGACATATCTTCAAATTCAATGTTATATATTAACTTTTAATTAGCAATTGTGTCCTTCCAATGGGCCGAAAATAAATATACGTATTTTACAATAACCCTTCTTTTACAATAACCTTCATTCGTTTCAACTTCCTTCTTTTTACAGTAACCCTTTCATCTTCTTCATTTTAATACCTCTCTCTCTCTCTCTCTCAAAATCTGACATCCGCCTCCGCCTCCGCCTCCACCTCCGATAGCAGCCGACGACCCTCCCCTTCAAGAACCCAAGTTCCTCTTCTGCGTCAAGGCTCACCGGACCACCGGCGATAACGATCATCGCTTCGCCGGTGTGGAATCTGATACGACCACAACCACGAGGAAGAGATGAGTCCGATTTGATGAGATATTGTTTCTCCTCAGTATATGGTGGCATTATTACATGATGGTCTTCGAATACCTTTGTATGCAAAAAGGTATGCACTTCTGCCATCCATGGTAAAGCATATCGTATCATTATTTTATACTAAAAATTAGTCCATCATAGCGGTTATCTCTAATATCTTAATATGATTTACTTTAAATATTATTAATTAGTCCATAAAGGTTATCTCTAATATCTTAATAAGAGTTACTTTAAATAATACAGGATTGGATTTCTCTTCCTGGAAAACCTGAAAATTTAGATGGTGTGTCTTTCAGTTCAGAGCTTTTTTTTTTTTTTAGATTTTCTTTGTTAGTTTGGTCCTTTGAAAGTGGCTTTGGTTTATTTAGTTGGGTTACTATTTTTATATTTATTAGGCATTCATGAATTTGATTTTAGTGATTACTCTCTCTTTTTTTCCCCCTTGTATGGTTCTCCTTCCACCAAAAGGAAAAAAAAGTTCAGCGTGTATTGAGGTGGGTTTTGATCATATATGATAATTATGTGATTAAATTTGTTCTTTGGTTTTGTTTGCTATTTTTTCCGTTTGACGGAGATATTTTTATATTTGTAAATGTTAGTTTGTTCTTATTTTTTCTTTTTTCTTTGGAAAATCAAATCTTAAAAAAAAGAAAACAAAATTTTAAATTAAGTTTTGTGTGTGTATATGTTGAACTTTATGATTTTGCTAGAAGAATATAAATATTGCTACTTGTCTGATCATCTATACATATGAGGAACAATGTTGAGTGTCTTACATCATATTCTAAGTGATTCGTATTCTACCAAGCGAAAAAAAAGTGATTCTTATTAGTCTTATTCATTCATATTATAATTTGGATAATTAAAGTTTATTTATGTCTTATTTATTTGTCTTATAATTCTGGATAATTAGAGTATCTTTTTTACTTAATGTTTTGTCAGATGTCTTATACATATCTATGCATTTTTGTGTATACTGGTCTACGAACATTGATTAAATTATGTCAGTTTAGATTTAAACTTGCATCATAATGTTTGAATCTCTCTTCATTTTTTTGTGACGCAGTGGCCTACCAGTTGTCAAAGAGAAAGAGTGATGATAGGGCGGGTATGCTCCAAATGATCCTGTTTGGAAGAAAGAAAATGGTAATCTGGAATATCTATTCTTCATGTCTGTTGAGTATCTTACATCATATTCTAAGTGATTTTTATTAGTCTTATTCATTCTTCTTATAATTCTGGATAATTAAAGTTTCTTTATGTCTTATTTATTTGTCTTATAATTCTGGATAGTTAGTGTATCTTTTTTACTTAATGTTTTGTCAAATGTCTTATACATATCTATGCATTTTTTGTGTATAATGATCTATGAACATTGATTAAATTATGTTAGTTTATATTTAAACTTGCAGCATAATGTTTGAAATCTCTCTTCTATTTTTGGTGACGCAGTGGCCTACCAATTGTCAAAGAGAAAGAGTGATGATAGAGCCGACATGCTCCAAATGATCCTATTGGAAGAAAGAGAATGGTAATCTGGAATATATGTTCTTCATGTATTTTTTTCTTTTTCCCCTTTATATGGAAATGAAAGGAAGGTGTTTAATTTTTTTTTTTTTTTGGTTTATTGGTTGGGTTCCAAACAACTTACAACAAATGAAGAACAAAAGGAATAACCTTGAAATAAAAAATTGCTTAATATTTTTTTATGTCAGTTCATTCAACATGTTCCAAATGAACAAAGACTAATTAAAGCATATTTTGCCACTAGCCTCAGGAGATGAGGTTACTTTTGTAAATATGGAGAGTTGGAGACCACATTATTTCATTACTAAACTTGGATCGTAACAACCTCCATTAAGTATCCACTGTGGTACCACTCAGCCTCCATTAAGTATGCCTTGCACAAATCTGCCCACTGTATTAAACAATTTTGATGAAAATTAAATATCTTGAATTAGATGTGGAGAATTGAACAAAATACATGCTTGAACACAACAACTCATGATGATTGCTAAAAACAATTGTCAGTTATAATCAAAATGCTTTAAGATCCACTCCAAATGACCAATAGATGAAGATAACCAATTGAATTCCATTTTGTAAAAGCCTTGGATACTTTTGTAAAGTTCTTTTTCATTAAGCAATACAAATCTTGATTAACAATAGAAAAAAAAAAATGCTTTAAGATACATATATTTGTACCTCATTTTTTAGGTATGACAAGACGTCCATGTCCTTTTCGTTTATGATATCAGAAGCCAATTCCTCGATGGTTTTAAATACTGCAGAAATTAGCACCTTCATGTACTCTGGAAGATTTTGCATAGCTTGAGGTTCCCATCTGAAAGTGGTTTAGAAATGGTTGTATTAAACACAGTAGGTGATCTAGTTAACTATTAATTTGTGGTAAGAAATAATGAGAAACAACCATCACCTCTTAACGACATTGGGGAAGAGAACGAGTTCATCCAGTGAACCATACACATCGTAAGTGTCATCGACGGTCGATATTAGACAACTAATCTTTTTTTTTTTTATTAGTAATCAAAATTGTATTGCTATAAGAAGTCGGACTTTACAAAAATTACAACAGTGGGATCTTGCATCCAGAGGAGTGAAGGAGAGCAACTAATCCTTCATCCCTTTGGATCAAGTAACAGTTTTGATAAAATACAAGAGAGGGAAAATCAAATTCTGCACCTAATCTTGGTACCCATTTCCCTTAATTTTGAAAACTGTGGCTCATGTAATGTCCCAACCGCCCAAAAGAAAAGCTCCATCACCCTATCTCTTTGCATAAGTCAACCTTTCAGCAAGCCCCAACTCCATCCACCACCTAAAAGAATGCACAAAAGTAAAAATATATTTTTTTATATTTAAAACAACAGAAACAACTTGCTCATTGATTTGTGGATTTTTAAGGATACCTTGACATGTTTGGAATGTTTGTCTGGTGCACGCTCTGAACCAAGTTGAAATCAAGCTTAGCCAATTCTAATAAAGTTGAGTTCACACCACCTTGTCTTTCATATATGTCCATGTACCAGTGGGACTCCAACCATTTCACCCTCCAATGCCTTGGAAGTGCCAAGGCATGAACCAGTTGCTCTTTGAGAATTGGGTTTATCTCATCATGCTTCAAGTACTCCTTGAAAAACTTACAAGTGAAGGCCCTTGCTTCATCTACTATTTCCTCTCCTTCAAACCCATGATAAGAAGCTTCATAAAGACTTGACATTCCTTTGATGTCATAACACATATTGTCCATAAAACAGTCTGTTGTTAACTTGAAGCTTCGAAAGACATCTGCATCGACAAGCATATCAGGTTAATTTTTAATGTGCTATAAGTTGAATACACAAAGTTAGATGATATCATATTTTGAATACATAAATACATGTTTGTTAAAATTTATAAGTTGTAATTTATAAATTTTTGCTTTAAATAATTAGTAGTGGCATGTTTTTTTTTTAAATTTATTGAAACTTATTTAAGCTAGAATAACTTAAAAAAGTTATAAGATATGTAAGCTGGGTAAGGTATACTTTTGAGATTGTAGCTTATAAAATGATTTAAATAATTTTTATTTCGGACAATACTCATGCTCTGTATATTTTTCACTAATAATATGTGTATCTATTTTTTATTATTACTCCAAAAATTATCAAACCACTTTTCACTTCTTAATTTTTTAATATTATAAATAGTACTTTATCAAAATTTTATTTCATATATAACTCCATTTGTCGCACAATTTATTAAAAATTTTGAAACGTAATATTTTCAAAATATTGTAGTGATTTTGAATCACTTTCACTTATGTATGTTACTTTTCTTCCAAATATTTGTAAAATCGATTGTAGTGTAAAATCGTCATTTTCATATGATTTATCACATTTTTAACCCATTATAGTAGGTTTTTAGTATATCATGTTTTCAGTCAGGTTAACTAAACGAAATATTCTTAAAATATTCATCATCTATTAACAAAATTTTTATTCAGGAGGTTATTTGGATTTACTAGGTGTTTTTAAGGGGTTATGTGGATTTTAAGAAAAGTCAGGGGGTTATATGGATTTCAGTCAGATTTCAGGGGTTGTATAAATTTTTCCCTATAAATAAATACGTACTCATGTTGATAAATATAAATCATTTTTCACTCTCACATCTTAAAAGGGTATTTTTTGATAATTATACAATAAAAATCCATTTTACAACTTATTCTAATGAAAATCCACTACTAACATCTACCATTGCTTATTTTTTGCTTTTAAATAGTTATAACAAACATGTCTATAATTTATCAAAATCATTAAAATCTATAACCTATAAGTTATAATCTGTAATATTTAAATTTAAGTTGAACAAATATGACGAAAGATAGGTGATAACATCTTCTGTTACCTCGTGAGACTTCGAAACCATGTTCCCTAAAGAGCATAAAAAGGAGAGATGTGACATGAAGGTCCTTCTTTAACAAAACATCATCCTTGTTGATTGATATGTTTGATAAGCTTTCTGTGATCTCTTTGTTGAAGGGTGCCGATCAGTTGGAGCATCGCTAATGGATCCAAAGTTGTGCCAAATAGCTTCCTCACTTCTTCCTTTAAATTTTCTGCTCGCTGGATGTATATACCTTCCTGCACATAATAAAATCAAAGTACATTATTAATTAAACACTGGCATTGTGCTATTGAATATAAAGTGATTGAATTTGATCGATGTTTCACCGCATAATCGTTCTTCAAGGACTGAAGGAACCTATGATCCCATATGTTTGGACTGTAATTCCCCGATCGTCGGGGAACCACAACACTTGAGCTGGCTGTTGCCTCATTTTGAGTGGCGATGTTCGAAATCCTAAGTATGGTTCGAGGTGCTGGTATTTTAGGGGATGATTTTATGGGAAGGCCTTGTTAGAACTAATATCATAAATCATGAAAAATGTTGTATCTCAAAGAGTAATTAATTTGAAGAACACATATATAATAATATTGACAATATAAAAATAATAGAATTAAGAGATAAAGGATTGGAATCGCCTAGTCGAAAGGCACATAAGAGATGCTATCATTGAAACGAATATGTCCTCCATACGCACGAAGTTTCACCAACATAACGTTCCCGAGATACAACTCGACCCGCGAGATTTTGTCGACTCCCCGTGGTGCGATTAAGTAGAGTCTTCGAACTAAATCCTTGTATTGTCGATGCCCGGAATAGCTAGATAGATAAGGCTTGATCAAGATCAATAGAAAAGGAAGCTCTCAAGGGAATAGATAAGTGTGCTTCATTTTACTTTTCCATACTCACGGGTTGGTGATGAAGGGATTGAATTTCTCACTCCATTTATCATCAATTGATGCATGGTGCCTTTCTATAGGCAACAATATTAATCAACCCAATTGAATGATACATGCACATAAAAGTAAAACCTTCAAACGTTTTGGGCGGTCAATTATTCAATTGTAACTCATGCAATAATTAGTAATTCATGCACGCAACTAATACAATATTGAGTGTAACGTGTGAAACGTACAAAACCCATTCAATTAGATAATATAAGATCATGTATTGATTTAATGATATGAATGCATTTTTGGTCACTTAATTCCAACAGGCCTGAGCAAACATGGAAGCCAATGGAGGAAGCCATTTTTATGATATATGGTTGTTGTGTGTCGTTGTTGTGAGTTTGTGTGTGTGTGCATTGAAACAAGGCTGTGCCATGCCTTTATATAGATGGAGACGAGTGTCCAGTTGCAGCATATGTGACATTAATTGTCAGGGAATGTATAGGTACATTTGAACAAGGAGAGAGTCGCATGAAATGAAAGTAAGGTGAATTTCATCTGGTCATGCCAAAGTATTAAGAGGAGATGCACCTTCTCCCACCACACAAAAAGAAAAAAAGGATAAAAAGAAAAAAAAAGAGAAGAAGATGAACTGTACCTGTCATGTGTATAAGATGAAATGTCATGGTTTGATGAAAACAAGCAGCACAATTGCTGTTTTAGTTTTGGACGGAATTATATTGAATTTCTCTATCTTTCTCTTAAATGTATGTGATTATTTTGTTTTGTCTTTTCTGACATTTTTATTAAGGTTATGTGGGGTATTTTATGCTTTATCTAGATACGTGGGCCAAAGCTAGGTTCACTACGTGGACTTGTTTTGGTTTTCCATTCAATGGGTGTATGCATTCAAATTTGGGCAAAGCTATTTCCACCATCCAACTTAATCTTTCTCACTATTCAAAATTACTAAAATGCAATTATTTATTTTATTTTTTTGTCTCCCTTTTTCACTATCTAGTTTGACAGCGCTCAGTTAAAATCTTCTTCACTGGGACGACAGAGGTCCGTCGAACTGTCTAAACAAGTGTTGACAGGGATCCAGTCAAAATCTGCTTCACAGGGATGACAGAGGTCCGTCGATCTATCTGAGTAAGTGTCAACATGGACGTGTCGATCCCTTTAAAACAACACATATCTTCTAAAAATAAATTACTTATACAGTCATTTAAGTCTTTACACTACAAGAAAAAGCATTTTTTTACAACGGTTTGAAACCGTCGCAAATACCCTTTTGCGACGGTTCTGCGACGGTTTGGGTTCCGTCGTATCAAACGGCGTCGCAAAAGAATAGCAGCGGTTTTCAGCTATCACAAATATCTTTTATAGCTGCTTTGCTACGGTCGCAAATACTCCGTTGCAAAAACTTACTTTTTACTTTAGCAGTGTAAACTACATGTTTTGCGATGGATAAACTAGCTGTCGCAAAAAACATTTTTATTTTTATTTTTTTACTTTTGCGTCAGAGGCCTAAACTGCCGCAAATAATGTTTTTATTTTTTTTATTTTTATTTGAGATTTTAGAAAGACATGCAGTAGATCCCATGAGATCAAAAATAAAAATAAATATTTTGCTAAACCTGTAAAGCAACAAAGATCAATTTTCTCTAACTTATGAGAATTGAAAATGCCAAGCAACAACTCACTATCTTGAGTATAATATAAACATTAAGTCATGTCTACATCCAAAATAGAGATCTCTCCCATTTGTCCCCAAAGTGAACCTTGCTTGAATGAGATTGAGCGAAGTTGACTCTCCTCCGTAATAGTCATTCTTGTCAATATGCAAAACCTGTTCAATTTTAAAATTTCATGGGACAAATCTCTACAATGAGAACATAAACAAATATTTTAATAAATAGAGTGGTATTTCTGAAAGAGGAGGTAGATATTACATAAGTGGACATAGATAGCTTGTTTACCAGTAAATAAATGTACATATTATGCTACAATAATCCTTGGTCAGCTGTGATCTACCTGGACATTTTAACATAAAAATAATATATAATTCTTCCTTTAGGGGTGGTCCACCACCTGTCTACATTTCAACACCATCGTGACCAAAATACAAACCAGAATTCTAGGCAACCAAAAGGAATCTCTACATTGAAACCTCAATTTAACAGATCCTGTCTACCTATATCAGGCTTTCAATTCCTCTAGTAGATAGCTCAATCAAATAGAGAGTGTGGGATAGAGACCAAAGCATATCATTAAAACAAAATTCACATAAAAAAAGTGTTATTTCAACACCCATTTCCCTCACCAACCAACACAACAAAAAAGTAAGAGAAAGTGACAACCCAAACCCTTAAAATCCAATGAGAGATCAACGAGTAAAACAAATAAATTAAAACAATAAACATCAAAATCACCTCTATCAAATCCATTTGAGAGAGACAGAGACTTACCCCAATAGCCTTCCCATAGTCATGCCCTCCTCCACTCACCAACAATGGCATCATCAACACCATCCCCATCAAAACCACTGCACCTCCTCCCATCACAAAATCAAACAATAAAAACACAAATACCCAAAATGGAGAATGGAAAACAAAAAAACAAAAAATGTGCAATGTGGGTCTTGGGTTTTATCAGCTAAAACTCCTGATGAACCCACAAAAAACACTTGGAAAGGGTGAGAGAGCAAAAGAGAGATTGGAGGCGGCAAGGTTGGTGAAGCCCCACTATATATGGAGGAAAGGCAGGGGCAGCAGCTCTGCTTGTGTATCAGAGATTATTCAATGTGATCAAGAGACTTGTCATGTGGATTGGATTTTTTCCATTAAAGGGTGGTCGGTGAAGGCTTTCAATATGTGATCAATTTATTGTATTTACTGCTCCATCTAAAACATGAGTCTATTGGTTTGATGTTTTAATGATATGCTTCATGGGAGTGATACTGAAACTAGAGAATCTCTTGCCAACTTTTTAGGATCACATGAAACTAGATAGGCACAAAATCCCATATGTTAACTCTCTAGACAAAAGCAATTCTATTTAGCATGTCATAATACAAGAAACAGAGGTCTAAGTTCATCCATGAAAGTGATTTGGATAACAAAAAAAACTTACTATCTCAAAATCTTTCCAATGCTAACTTGGCCGATCAAGGAGATTGTGGACGATGCGAACTACATGCATCGGGAACCTACAAACAAAATTATCATATATTATAATATTTATAAATAATAACAAATACATAGCGGTATATTAATAGTTTATCTGTCCACTAGTAGAAGGATTTGTTGTCGCCATACGTGGACACTCCATGTGAGCTCGTACTGCTACTAGTACAGCAGTTTGCAACTCGCTATGCATCTCTTCTCTTAACTGATTACGCACCTCCTCTCGAATCTCCTCTTGAATCTCCTTACGAATTCCTCGAATCTCCTTACGAATCTCCTCATGCATTCCTATCCAATATTTCTTGAGAAGGCCTCGATGATATATGTGGTCGACCAAATATGTCTGTCGGGAAGGGACCAAAATCAAATGTTCGTACACGACCATGTCCATCAGGTCCTATCACTGAAGTGAAAACTCTCTCTCGAACAGCTTGTGTTTGTTCGGGCTCTGACACATCAGAGAGTCGATGTTCCATATGAGACTGCAAAACATATTTACATACATTGTGTTAGAATTATGAGTATAAAAAAACTACAATTTGAATACATAGAGATTTCCTAATATACACTTACAATGACCTCCGCTGTTTCTTCATTAGGTGCACAACCACTCTTGTCCTGACATGATTTTACAAACATACTCATTCGATCTGTAGCCTCCCCTTTGCTAGCCAACTATTGCAAGGATATAAAATACACAATTAACTGATTTAAATATCTATAATAATAAATTATTAAGTAAACTCACAAATTACCTCCCTATGTAGCTCTTCAAATGATGTCCTTCCAGTCCTATGGAGCAAGCCTTGTTGTTCACAGTTTCTTTTATTTTTATCCGCTAACACCTAAAATAGAAGTAAAAAATTGTCATGAGCATCAATTAATCAATTTGAAATTTAAGGATGATGTAAGAAAAGTGCATACGGCAGCTTCCTCAGATCCCCAATATTGAACCAATGTATTCCACTGATTGGATTCTACCCTGGGTGGAACATTCTTTATTCTCTCTTCATTCGTCTTATATGTGTTGAAGTATTTACTCTTGAGACGTCCTTTCCAATCTTTTCAATATTTTCCAACAGACCGCAAACAGTTCTCTTTATATTCAGCTGGAGCATTAGTATTATCTTACAATGATAATTCAATAGATAAATTAGTTATACGTCAAAGGTACTCTATGGCTATCCCGGGCTATATAGCCAAGTTGGGATGTCAACTTCGTCGTGTTTAGACCAATCGGTTGCATCATCTCGTTAAAGTTTATATGTAGCTTCTCCCCCGTACCCCATATGGACAAAGATCCAACTGAACCTCGACCTTTCCTATTGTTGCTTGTGCCACACATGCTAGCTCCTTATGTATAGTATTAAAAAATAAAAAATCTTATACCAACAAAATCTCACTCCATATAGCATCAAGTTCAGGAAGATACATTTTGGAGAATTAACAAAAATTTCCTCAACTAAGAATAAGTTAACAACAAAAAAACCTGCACTCATGTCACTTCATACAAAACATCTATAAATGCTCACAAGTTACAAATTCAGACAGTTAACTATTAAAAAAGATTCATGTTTCAGCTTGGTTGATCAGAGCTTTGAATTGTAAAGCTCATTTAGATGTGTTTATGATGGTGTCAAAGCTATCTTGTGAGTTTGATTTGTAACATCCATTGCCTTGTTCTGGTTTTTTAAAGGAGATTCCAGTTGTGCTTTATTTTGCTCTGGCCTTTTTTTTGTTTGTGTGCTTCGCAGGGAAAATACAATGCATTGATTCTAATACATACTTCATTTTCTATGAATCTAAATGAAACAGTGAACATACATGACTATAAAACCTCTAAATAGACTCAAAAATCAGTTTCAAATGCACCTTTGATATCAGGTGTAGAAATATCAGTAGAAATATTTTTCAACAACATGTCTTTGAAGGTGAAGATCGGGCAAATCAAAGACTAAGAGAAGGGAGAGAGAGAGAGAGAGAGAGAGAGAGAGAGAGAGAGAGAGAGAGAGAGAGAGAGAGAGACGATCACCTTTGGGGAATCAAAGTTAGACGGCGGTGGATCGGAGACGATCGAAGTTGGACGGAGACGGTGATCGAAGTCGGATTGCGACGGCGGCTTGATCGAAACGGCCGGCGACAACGATTTGATCGCAGATCGGATCGAAGATCAGAGATGGCGACAACGGCGATCGAAGATCGGCTTGATTGAATCAGCTGGCGATTGAAGACCAGAGACTGCAACGATGACGATCGAAGATTAGAGACAATTTGATCGCAGACACTCGGCAATTGTTTCAAAGAAGTTAGGGTTTATTTTTTTTTTAATATATATTTAGAAAGATCGGACGGCTGTGATCAAAAGTGAAACAATGAACGGTTAGATCTAAATTTGGTATTTGCGACGGCTTATCTTCCGTCGCAAATAGTTTCTTATTTGTGACGGTAGGATATTTCCGCCAGAAATACATATTTTAACAGCGGCTTATTTCAACCGTCGCAAATGTTGAGAAGTATTTACGATCAAAAAAAAATAGCAAAAAATATGGGCATTTGCGATGGTTTTGGCCATCCGTCGCAAAAACAGCATCGCAAAAAATGGTTTTTCTTGTAGTGTTAAAAAAATAAAAATTCCATTCAAGTCATTTAAGTCTTCTGGAAATCATTCACCTATTTTGTTATTTAAATATAAGGTGTAAAAATGAAAAAACAAACAGTCATATAAATGAAATAAACATTAAACATTCCACATACACAAGTGGAGTTTCAAGAAACATTCCACATACTTTCGACATGAGACTCCACTTGTTTAGAAAAGAAAATAATGCTTCTTGTCCATATGAAATGTTTACTGTTTATTTGGTTCAAATAACTCTTTTTTTGATATTTTTGTTTCTTATACTTAAATAAATATATATGTGAATGATTTTCAAAAAGACTTAAATGACTTAAATGACATTTTTGTTTTTTGTAAGGATTTAAATGATTGTACAAGTGATTGATTCTTAAAAGAGAGTTGCTGTTTTGAAGGGTTCGACACATCCATGTCAACACTTGCTCAGATAGATCGACGGATCTCTGTCGTCCTAGTAAAACATACTTCGACTGGGCCTCTATCGACACTTATTCAGATAGATCAACGGATCTCTGTCGTCCCAGTGAATAAGACTATGACTGGATGCTGTTAAACTAGGTAGTGGGAAAGGGAGACAAAAAAATAAAATAAATAATGGCATTTTGGTAATTTTGGGTAGTGGGAAAGATAAGTTGGGTATTGGGTATATCTCAAATTTTTTTCTAACGAGAGGCTATATATGCTGATATTCACATAATTCAATTTCGTTAGTCTTCGTTTTCCCATAACCTCAAATGGTAGGTTAGGCTATTTTTGGTTATCTCGGAAGAGGAAATTGTTATATCATGTCCTTTTTATAGTCTTAATCATTTTTTATTTTTATTTTTAAATCATATATATATGTCATCTAATATGATATATACTTTAATAAAACGTAAAAAATTTATAATGATGTGCATACTTTGATATAGTAAGTAGAGAAGGCTAGTAAGATATAGGAGACTATAAAAATGACTGGATATAATGGTCACTAATAGAGCTCAATATAAAAAAAAGTAGACATTAAATACATTCAAGTTTGTACTTTCATTTATTTGTAAATTGTATGTGTTTCGTTAAACATATATATATATATATATATATACACCATAAAAATTTAGGAAAAATCCATACAACCCCCTTAAATTTGACTAAAATCCATATAACCCCTTGACTTTTCCTAAAATTCATATAACCCCCTGAAAACACCTCGTAAATCCAAATAACCCCCTGAATAAAATTTTCATTTACAGATGATGAATATTTTATGAATATTTTATTTGATTAACCTTGACTGAAAATATAATACACTAAAAAACCCCTACAATGTGTTAAAAATATGAAAAATCTTATGAAAATGATAATTTTGTCCTCTTTGGATATATTATTAAACCCTATCTGAAGGGCAAAATTATCATTACAAATGATTTTTTACATTTTTAACACATTATAGGGTTTTTTAGGTATACTGTGTTTTCTATCAAGGTTAACCAAACCTCATATTCACAAACTATTCATCATCTGTAAATGTAAATTTTATTTTGGGAGTTATTTGGATTTATTAGGTGTTTATAAGGGGTTATATGGATTTTAAGAAAAGTCAGGGGGTTGTATGTATTTTAGTCAGTATACAGGGGTTATATGGATTTTTCCCTAAAAATTTAATACATGTTGAAAATTTTAAAAGTGACTGGATGAATGATTGTATCTAACATTTTCTAATGGAGTCAAGATTTAGGACAAGGTGGAGCCTAGGGCAAGGAAACTTAGAGTAAAAAATGAAAAGTATTTATAAAAAATATAAATATTTAAAAACATGATAATTTGAAAATAAATAAAAATTGTAGGATAATGACAAAGTTTTGAGTATAAAATTGTGATATTTTTCAATTCCTCGAAACGAGAGAATTTTTTTTTCTAGAAAACAAATCTTTTTCTCAATTTTTTATTTTTAAACAAACATAAATCCATGACTCCAAATCTGAAATTTTTTATTGGATGTTAATATACTCGATTTATTTTATAGCTCTGTATGTTGTCGTCATAACTAACAAAGCATATGAAATCGGTTAACATAGTATATACTTCTCTATCTTGGTATACACTCTATTATGAAAAAAAATGTATAAATATATATTTATAAATGAATGTACTTTATTAGTTAGATATATACTTTTCAAAAATGCAAAATATGTGCGGACTGCGACCCAAAACAAAGCACTATCAAATAGGTGCTATTACATTGAAATTGTTTTTTACGTAACATTATCATATTTCAATACACACTTCGTTACATTATGAACCAATTTTGTTTTAACCATGCATGTAACCCAAAAAAAAAAGAAAAAAAAAAAAATTGTTATGGACGTTGTTTTGAATTGGTTGGGATTTCTTACTTTCTGTGGGCTTGTTTTGGTTTATGTGTTGTGTGAGATGCAACTCAACAAGATGTGAAACTACTAGGTGAATGTGAGAATGATTGTAACATCTTACACCTTCTAATGGACGTATTTTAAATGGACTTGTTTTGGTTTGTGTGTTGGGTGAGATGCAACTCTACAAGTTGTGCAACTCACGAAGCCGATAAACTTGAAGACGCCTAGGTCTGGTTTGGTAAAGGGATAAATTTTTAAGATAAATTAACATAATTTATGGGGATAAAAAAATCACTATTTTTATCCAGATTTATATTTGGTAATGCTTTTTATTATCCTCATTTTTTATTTTCTTATCCTCAATCTTACATTTGGATCAAATATGAGATAACTTCATTTTTTTAAAAAAAATATCAAATTTACTCTTTCTATTAATGGGGCATTAATATTGTTTAGTAGGGCACATTCTTTCATTTTTTTGTTTTCATTTATTTTCTTGGAAATGATAGTAATAAATGTTATTCCCAATTTTACAAAATTAGGATAAAAAATTAGGACAAAGTCTGTTCCACCTTTTATCCAGAACAAACTATCTCCATTTTTTATCTAAAAAAGTAGACAATTGTCCATACTTTATCCCCATTTTTTTTTATGCCATATGGGATAACAAGTGATTTAACCCAATTTTTTCCTTATCCTAACTCCTTATCCCCATGTCAAACTAGGCCCTAGTGGCAATGGTATAAAACATGGTATAATTAACTGTAAAATAGATATTCTATTATAATACAATTGGGCAATAAGAATGATGGGAATATGTATGTTATTAAATATCATTTTTTTTTCTCTAAAAATGGTTAATTAATCCAATTGGAAGATGGATATTAGAAATATCTTTTTTTCATTGCATGATACAAAAACTAAATGCCCATATAAAATGATGACAATGATAATAGTAATAACAATAACAATATTATAATGATATTAGTATTAATAATAATTAATTGAATTATTATAATAAAATATAATACAATAATGTTAATGTTATCGTTGTTATTAGTAGCAGGAAAGCAAAAAATAATAATAAAATTATCATTAATAACATTATATTAAATAAAATTAATTCATTATTAATATATATATTAATATTATCCACTGGCGGACCAACTTACGTATGTTCGTGTAAAAAAAATAAAAAATAAGAGAAAAGAAAAGACATAAGATAAATAAAAGTTTTTCTTGCCCAAATCAAAATCAAAGGAATATAATAACCTGATGTTTCAAAATATTGTTTTTCATGAATGACACGATACAACGAATTTTTGTGAAATTTTTTATTTAAAATTAATTCAATGATACAATGCCTATGTAAATAATTTTGTTCCATATTTGGAGAAATTAATTCTACGGATAATTATTTTAGATCTCCAAACTTATTTAAGTAAATGAAATTACCCCGAAATTAGTAGTTACATTGGTAACACCCATGTAATTTTTATACCATTACAAAAATCATATTTGTTTTTATACCATTGTAATCTTTATTAATAAAAAAAATGTGCCACATGTTATCTTTTATACGAAAAATAAAATTCAACTAGAGTTAACTTATAGCTAGACAAAGAAAATGACCAAAATAATCCTATTATAATATTTTTCATAATGTAAAGAGTAAAAGATTTTTGCATATATACTCTTCGAAAATTTAATTTTTTGTTTATACCATTAAAAATAATATATTTACTTTTGTACCATTAAATTATTTAACAATTTTACATATTTATTACTCTAATAAGATTTGATCATATTTTAAAATATGTCTATTAATGCCATTAAGGCATACAAAATATCACAATAGCTTTACTTTCCACATACATACATAGACTCAATCACTTGCATACATACACAAACTCTCCCACAATATTTATAAAAAATCTATATTTTATATAAATTAAAACATAGGATTTTAATATTTAAATGAAAAATGATAATTAAAAAATTATTTTAAAATACATTTTAAATATCAAAGTATTATTCATTATTAAAAGCATCATAGTCTTTAATATTCAAAATTGATGCTATTTGATTGAGGTGGTTATTTCCTCCCTTCAGTTAAATTTGTAAATTTCCTGGGAAAAATAAACTTGGGCTATATGAATTTTTTTGCTATGTTTTTACTCTCTCAATGACTGTATGAAAAATGACACACAATGACTCACAATAACTGGCTATACTTGACTCAATGAATGATTGTGCTTGACTCTCTCACTAGGTTTGTAGAGTGCTGAGCGCGCGACCTCTTTATAGGCTACCTACGTACCCCTTGGGGATCAAGTCACACGCAGTTCCTTTTTTACCCTTGTAACCGCCTTGTCACAAATTGTTTAGTGGGCCGTTTTTCAAGGAAACCCCCAGTATTTATGCTCCACGTCGGCCCTTGATTACCCACGTTCTGCTGGTAGTGGGCCTTAAGTGCCAACTTGGCAGTTACAGGCGTTAGTGGTCTTTTGACCGTTTCTTCATTCTGCTCGGGGTCTCTTGATATGCTTGCCCGTACGTTTCATAGTATGTCCGCAAGGAGTAAGGTCGACCGACCAGACCTCATGTCTGGTCGTGCCTTAGACTACTCGCTTTCAAGGAGTAAGGTCGACTGACCAGACCTCGTGTCTGGTCATGACTTAGACTACTCGCTTTCGAGGAGTAAGGTCGACCGATCAGACCTCGTGTCTAGTCGTGCCTTAGGCTGCTCGTTCTGTGAGGTGCCCGACTGTCCGACTAAACCCTGGATCTAGTCGTGTCAGCACATTCGGGAGAGTCATCATGACTAAAGACTGGAACTCAGATTTGCAAGCCCCACGGTAGGCCCACATCCGTCCCGGTGTGACACGTCATCCCTGATATGACACGTGTCGTGGTGAGGATTTTTACCTCCACATTGATAATCACAAAAAATACTAGATTTTTTTTGCATATAAAACGTCTAAAATCAGGTTATCTTTTGTATACCATTAAATCATTCTCATGGTAAAATTTAAGATTTTTTTTTTCATGGTATATGTCAAACCCCGGGGCGGCCGTCCTCGAGACGTAGCAATATAAATAATATCAGTTATCAATACTTGAGGTCAACAAAGACTCCAACAACAACATACAAGGTGGCAAGGCAAAGATAAATGATAGCTAACTGAAAAAGGGGAAGCATAAAATACCAACTATGCCTGTAAACCAAAATATTATTACAGACCTGAATACACAATCACTGTTCTATGAGAGCAAAGTCTAGTCCAAATAAAATACAACCAGTGCAACACGCACGATTAACAATACATCAATGACACTAGGACTACTGACAGCCTCGCACTCGCCAACCGCTAGACGAGACGCTCCACGCACACAGGACCACGCCACAGGGATATAATATACATCCATACACAATATAGAAATACATGCCCATACTAGAGGGGATCATGCGACACAGTCATTCATACATGAATACAATACATGAAATATAAGCCTACCATGCAAGATATCTAACATATTTGGTTTAAGTATGGTCATACTACTTATCTACACAAGTAGTATAGCTAGGGTGCCCCATCGATGCGCGATGCATGACTACGCGCGTCGAGCGCATCTCGTGGGGTTGGATCGAATCACTCATCGCAACTCAGGTCTTCGCGCGCGAGTTAACAAGAAGGGCAACAGGGCGCGCGAGGCTGCACAAGTGCAGGGCAAGCAGGGCAGCACGCACGTGAGATGGCACGCATGTGGGACAAGCAGGACAACATGCACGTGGGCAACACGCACATATGGGGTAGCACCCAGGTTGCACAGGTAGAGCAAGGCGTGCTGGGCATGCTGCAGGGCACGCTGGACGCGCCAGGCACAGGCACAAGGCACGCCGCAGGGCACAGGCACAAGGCACGCTGGGCACAAGCGCAGGGTATGCCGCAGGGCACACTGGGCGTGCTAGGCCCAGGCGCAGGGCACACTGAGCACAGGTGCAGGGCACGTTGGGCACAGATGTAGGGCACGTTGGCAGGACAGCAGGCAGGGGCATGCTGGGCTCTGGGCAGCACACACAAGGCGGTACGCATGCATGCACGCTGACACCCCTACACCCAAGCAACCATGCACACACACCAAATCACAAACACTTAGCATGCACCACCTCCCAACACACCCAAATGTGCTGAAAAACCAAAAAAAAGAAGAGAGAAAGCTCACCAAAAGAGAGGGGGAGGAAAGGGGGAGATGTAGTGGCTCGCAAGCACACCCTTGACCACCTTGACCTCCACCACCACTACCACCACCTCAACCTTGGATGCTCTTCTTCTTGGTGAACCAGAGGGGAGGGGAGACATGGGAAACCATTAGAGGGATAGAAGAGGAGGAGAGGGGGAAGACAACCACACATAAGCATATGCACACACAAACTCTCACCTTGACCTCCTCTTCCAAGCACTCCTTCTTCTTCTCCTTCATCATGGCATTTCATCAACCACAAAAGGGGGAGTGAAAGAGAGAAAGAGAGACTCAAAAAGAGAGAGTCGTAGGGAGTGAGAGAGGGAGAAGTGACAAAAGTCACTTGGGGGGGGGGGGGGGGGGGAGATCAAGGGGTGCAAAAAGGTAGGGGTGAGGTTAAGGGTTAACCTCACCACACCCAACCATCACCCACCAACCACCAGGAGTGCATGCCCGGAGCAACATATCCATTGAAAATATCTCATCGATCGAAACCACTTCAACTCTCGTAGGAAGCTAAAAATTAAAATTTTAACGACTCCAATCGAAAAAAAAAATAAGGCTCCAAACGACACTAGCTTAACCAAAATTGCTCCAAATGACACAGGCACAATAGTATAAAAATAAATCTAATTTGTTGATGATATAAAAATAAATATTGTATTTTATAGTTTAAAATATACAAATAAAAAATAAGGGGATTTTAGTCATTCTCCATGACTTTAACGGGATTAGTAGAAAATTTGATGAAATTTAATTAGGAAGGTAAAAATGATAATTTTTAAATATTTTAATGGCATAAAAGTAAAGAAACTATTTGTGTTGGTTTAAAAATAAATAATATGTTTTTAAATGCTATACATGCAAGAAAACCCTTTTTTAATTTATATATTTGATTTAAGTATAGAAACAAAATAATTAAATTAAAATGACTTCATTTCGTGTATTTCATTGTTGACGCACTAAGTGAATCTTCTTGGGTCTAATTTGTTTTATAATTTTACTAGTGATCAATTAAGGTAAAAATTATTCTATATTTATTTGAATATATTTAAACTAGAGAATTATTAATTAAAATTTGGGGAAATTCAGATCTCGGGAAGTTAGGTTTTGAGGTCCTTTTGGAATGAAGATATGCTGTGAGGGATCCAGTTCTGATTAACAATTGTTCAGGGACCGTATTGCAAATATGGCACCCGAGAACCTGCTATATAATGCTGCGAGATAGCGTTTTCTATCATGTTTTTTACCTAAGTTGTAATAGCCATCTATCCTAAAACGTTTCCTAACCTGAAGCTCATGTACCCTAGTCTCAATGTCCATCATCAGATTTGGCTGGAGGTGTTTGGTGGATGGAGATTGGAGGCCACAAAATGGGTGGTCTGAAAATCTACAGAAAGAGGTTTTTTTTTGGATTGGTAATCAAAGTGGTGTATTTCTGGAAGAAAGTTTTAGAGATACACAATTCCTACAAAAGGAATGCAGGGGTGAAGAAAAGATTTGCAAAGACCACCAAAATAAGAGGTGGTCTTCCTCTGTAATCTCCTCTTACCTTGTACAACAATTACAAAAAAAGGAAACAAAAATTCCCTATTTTGTCCCCTGTTCATCCGCAGACTAGCTGTTTCGTTTATAACCCTCCATTCTCCTATCTTGCTCAAATGCATCTCTCATTTCCTGGCAGAGATGACCAGGATAAAGAGTAGTTTCTTCCCTTAAAGATTGATAAGCCGCAGCTATGTCAGCAAGGGTGTTTCCTTCACCATAAATGTGTGTAGCTTTCCAGCAGGTGTGCATTTCAAGCCCTAGCTTGTTGAATCTTTCTAAATGATCTGAAAGCTGACCAAGGCACATTTCCCTTTCTTCCCATGAATCCATGCGAATTCTGTTGTAGAGTTAGATTCGATCCACAACGAACTTTGAAGCACCCAAGGAGATGCCCATCCAAATGCCCCTCTCAATAGCTTCCCGGCTGCCAGCCCTGCGATGAAATCAGCCTTGCTATTACGAAGAAGAGCCCCATAATCCGCTCTATCACACTACAAGAAAAACCATTTTTTGCGATGCTGTTTTTGTGACGGATGGCCAAAACAGTCGCAAATGCCCATATTTTTTACGCTATTTTTTTTGGGTCGCAAATACTTCTCAACATTTGCGACGGCTAAAATAAGCCGCTGTTAAAATATGTATTTGCGGCGGCAATATCCTACCGTCGCAAATAAGACATTATTTGCTACGGAAGATAAGCCGTCGCAAATACCAAATTTAGATCTGACCGTTCATTGTTTCACTTTTGATCACAACCGTTCGATCTTTCTAAATATATATTAAAAAAAATGAAATAAACCCTAACTTCTTTGAAACAATTGTCGAGTGTCTGCGATCAAATTGTCTCTGATCTTAGATCGTCGTTGTCGCAGTCTCTGATCTTCAATCGCCGTTGTCGCTGGCTGATTCAATCAAGCCGATCTTTGCTCGCCGTTGTCGCCGTCTCTAATCTTTGATCCGATCTGCGATCAAATCATTGTCGCCGGCCGTTTCGATCAAGTCGCCGTCGCAATCCGACTTCGATCACCGTCTCCATCCAACTTCGATCGTCTCTGATCCACCACCGTCTAACTTTGATTCCCCAAAGGTGATCGTCTCTCTCTCTCTCTCTCTCTCTCCCTTCTCTTAGTCTTTGATTTGCCCGATCTTCACCTTCAAAGACATGTTGAAAAATATTTCTACTGATATTTCTACACTTGATATCAAAGGTGCATTTGAAACTGATTTTTGAGTCTATTTAGAGGTTTTATAGTCATGTATGTTCACTGTTTCATTTAGATTCATAGAAAATGAAGTATGTATTAGAATCAATGCATTGTATTTTCCCTGCAAAAGCACACAAACAAAAAAAAAAGGCCAGAGCAAAATAAAGCACAACTGGAATCTCCTTTAAAAAACCAGAACAAGGCAATGGATGTTACAAATCCAACTCACAAGATAGCTTTGACACCATCATAAACACATCTAAATGAGCTTTACAATTCAAAGCTCTGATGAACCAAGCTAAAACATGAATCTTTTTTAATAGTTAACTGTCTGAATTTGTAACTTGTGAGCATTTACAGATGTTTTGTATGAAGTGACATGAGTGCAGGTTTTTTTGTTGTTAACTTATTCTTAGTTGAGGAAATTTTTGTTAATTCTCCAAAATGTATCTTCCTGAACTTGATGCTATATGGAGTGAGATTTTGTTGGTATAAGATTTTTTATTTTTTAATACTATACATAAGGAGCTAGCATGTGTGGCACAAGCAACAATAGGAAAGGTCGAGGTTCAGTTGGATCTTTGTCCATATGGGGTACGGGGGAGAAGCTACATATAAACTTTAACGAGATGATGCAACCGATTGGTCTAAACGCGACGAAGTTGACATCCCAACTTGGCTATATAGCCCAGGATAGCCATAGAGTACCTTTGACGTATAACTAATTTATCTATTGAATTATCATTGTAAGATAATACTAATGCTCCAGCTGAATATAAAGAGAACTGTTTGTGGTCTATTGGAAATTATTGAAAAGATTGGAAAGGACGTCTCAAGAGTAAATACTTCAACACATATAAGACGAATGAAGAGAGAATAAAGAATGTTCCACCCAGGGTAGAATCCAATCAGTGGAATACATTGGTTCAGTATTGGGGATCTGAGGAAGCTGCCGTATGCACTTTTCTTACATCATCCTTAAATTTCAAATTGATTAATTGATGCTCATGACAATTTTTTACTTCTATTTTAGGTGTTAGCGGATAAAAATAAAAGAAACCGTGAACAACAAGGCTTGCTCCATAGGACTGGAAGGACATCATTTGAAGAGCTACGTAGGGAGGTAATTTGTGAGTTTACTTAATAATTTATTATTATAGATATTTAAATTAGTTAATTGTGTATTTTATATCCTTGCAATAGTTGGCTAGCAAAGGGGAGGCTACAGATCGAATGAGTGTGTTTGTAAAATCACGTCAAGACAAGAGTGGTCGTGCACCTGATGAAGAAACAGCGGAGGTCATTGTAAGTGTATATTAGGAAATCTCTATCTTGTAACAAAATATGATATTCAAATTGTAGTTTTTTTATACTCATAATTCTAACACAATGTATGTAAATATGTTTTGCAGTCTCAGATGGAACATCGACTTTCTGATGTACCAGAGCCTGAACAAACATGGTCGTGTACCAACATTTGGTTTTGGTCCCTTCCCGACAGACATATTTGGTCGACCACATATATCATCGAGGCCTTCTCAAGAATTATTGGATAGGATGCGTGAGGAGATTCGAGATGAGATTCAAGAGGAGGTGCGTAATCAGTTAAGAGAAGAGATGCATAGTGAGTTGCAAACTTCTGTACTAGTAAGAGTACGAGCTCACATGGAGTGTCCACGTGTGGCGACAACAAACCCTTCTACTAGTGGACAGGTAAACTATTACATATACCGCTATGTATTTGTTATTATTTATAAATATTATAACATATGATAATTTTGTTTGTAGGTGTTATATATGTGTCACTTTTAGCCTTCTGGTAACCATTGGAGCATTCTGACAGTTTTTGAGTTTTTTCGTTTTTCGATCGGAACCGCTAAAATTTTGGACTGTTAGCTATCATCTTGAGTTTGAGGACTCCGATTGAAAATCTAACTGCATATTATGTGTCCTGGTGCCATTTCAAGCCACTCACGAAAATTTCATCGAATTCCAGTAACGTTTCAGAATTTCACAGTTCTGAAGCGTATCCGGGTTTTGACCGAGCGAGAAGTCATTGGGAGACTTGACTTGGTCAAATGTTGACTTTGACTTGGTCAACCCCTTTTGTTTTCTTGTGTGGTTGGGTTGACCCAAGTCAAAGTGCACTTAAACCCTAATTAATCTAGATTAGCCTAATCTTTTTTTCACTAATTAGGGGTGTGAGTATGTGTGGAGTGGGTGTGGGTATAAAGAAATCCCACGACTTCAAACCCCTCCTATTCATCATCTTCTCCGAATATCCCTCTCTCTTCCCTCTCTTTGAAACCACCATTTGACCTAGTTCAAGGGGTCAAAACCAAAAACCCTAAGAAGAGAAAGGAAAGGTGAGCTCCCGATCTATCTTCCGGTGGTCTCGGATTCGAGTTCCCACGTGTATGACCCCCTCTCATACCCTCTTTTCTCCTCTGATTTCAGCCACCTTGAGGGCTGAAGGAGATCTTGGTGGTGGTGGTCCTTGTGGAGGTGTTTCGGTGCACGAAGAGCTCCCGATCCCCTTCCCTTCCTTTCCTCTCCTAGGGTAAGCCTTCTTTCCTTCCTTTTCTTGCTTAGATGCATGTTAGGAGGGTGGTTTTGGCTGTTGGTGGCTGTTGGTGGCGGTTGGTGGTGGTGGGAGGCCATTGGTGGCCGGTGAGAGGTGGTAGGGTGGCTCGGGTAGGATGGCAGGCCGGCTCGGGCTGGATGGCAGCGCAGGCAGCACAGGCAGGCGGGCTGGCAGGCAGGGCGGGCAGAGCAGGCTGGCAGGGCACGCGCGCGTGCGCGCGGGCGTGCGCTCGGGTGGAGCAGGTGGGTGCGGGTGCTGCGCGCTGGGCGCCGTGCGAGGGCGTGCGCGCGGAGCGCTGCGCAGAGGCGCAGGGCGTGTGTGCGGAGCGCTGCGCAGAGGCGCAGGCGTGCTGTGCGCGCGCGGAGAGGCTGGTGGTGCGCGCGGGGTGAGGCGATGGGGCGCTGGGCGTGCGGGTGTGCGCGCGAGTCGCTGCGCTGGGGCGCAGTGAGCGCGCGGTGCACCCGGGGGGACTCGGCAGGGTGTCCGGGCGTGCAGGTTGGGCTCGACAGTGCGTCTGGGCGCGCGGGCCGGGGCTCGGCTGTGCGCCCGGGGCGGGTGGCCATGCGTGCGGCTGCCCGGGGGTTCGGGATTGAGTTGGGGTGCTCGGGCTCGCGTGCGTACGGGCCGTATGTACGTTTGCCCGAGTGTTGTGTATTTTTAGTGTATTTGTGTATTTTACTCACCGAGTTGATTACCCTGTCTTGCAGATCTTGACAGACGGTCGCGCGACGACCTGGTTATTGGTGAGTGGTACAATCCAACCCAGTAGGGAGGCGCTATATGCACTTGGGCGTATACCGTCCTCCCCTGGGGCACCACGGTTAATATTAACTTGTTAATATTTAATCTAAGTAAGCATGATTAGTGTGTAGAATGCATGCCACCCTAGACTTGTATGTTAGGGACTTGCACCCTTAGGATATGTGTAAGAGCCATGCATCCTGTCACCATGTTCTCATGTTAGGAAGCCTCGACCTATGCATGTGTCCTACTAGTTTGATTTATTAAATTAAATGCGAGCATATGTCTATTAGTATGCCTTGGGGAATATTAAGGGGGCCTTGCGAGGTCAACATTGAGACCCGGGCTATGGTACTCCGTGTTCCTTGTTTGGTTGTCGGGATGTCCTATATCGGGACCTCAGGTTGCCCTCCCAAGGTTTCTTTTCCTCATTATTATCTTATATATTCCCCGCATCTTGGTTATGCGCCCTGGAGGAATTCTGAAGAATTCAAGACATTAGAGTTGTTGAGATGTGTTGTCGATGGATCCGAGTGGATCATATGCGTATGGATAGGCTGTTCTGTTCCCTTCGTTGGATCCGTGTAGAGACTGCCCCAGCGTTAGAAAGGCCGTCCCGTGAGAGGGCTCCCATCAGTAGGCACCTCCTGATTTGGGACGGACTGTGCTGAATGTGGGAGTGGCCAAGCGGCTACGGAGTGGAGGAGAGACTATCGGTGGACCAAGGGTGACCAATAGCCTAGTCAGTCCCAATATCCTATGTCACCATATTGAGGGGTGAGGGTGAGGGTGTGGTGGGTCGGCCATGTAGCGACCCACTGGATTTGTGTATGGATGATTATCAGCCTAATAAGTCCCATTATCCTATGTCACCTATTGAGGGGTGAGGGTGAGGGTGTAGTGGTTCGGCGATGTAGCGACCCACTGGATTTGTGTAGTTCCTGCCACTTTGAGGCTTTTTAATAAATAATTGTGGTTAATATAAATTGTGATGCATGGGTTGTGCTATTCACTGAGCGTGTGGCTCACCCCTCGCATAATATTTTTCTCCAGTGATTACTGAGGCGGACTTGAAGGAGGAGCTCCCCGAGAGACTGCACCAGTAGCGGAGTAGCTCCACGTCCCGCGAGTTTTAGAGGCCATCAGCATCCTTTTTTATTGTATGTATATATTTCCGTGCTTGGGCACCCAGTTTGGATTGTATTTGGATGTTGTGTGTATATTGGTTCTCACAGGATTATGTTTCGAGTCTGTAGTATGTTTTTGAATTACAAACTCAGTCTTTTAGCTTCCGCTATCGGTGTATATATCATGTCAGCCTCTTTGTTATCTGTGTTGTCATTTTAGTTGTTTGTTTATGGTCTGTTATTGAGCTCCTGTATTGACTGCTGATATCATGTATACACTTACCACGTCTCGGGGACGGCCGTCCTAGGGCGTGACAGTAGGTTCCCGATGCATGTAGTTCGCCTCGTCCACAATCTCCTTGATCGGCCGAGTTAGAATTGTAAAGATTTTAAGATAGTAAGTGTTTTTTGTTATCCAAATCACTTTCATGGATGAACTTAGACCTCTGTTTCTTGTATTATGACATGCTAAATAGAATTGCTTTTGTCTAGAGAGTTAACATATGGGATTTTGTGCCTATCTAGTTTCATGTGATCCTAAAAAGTTGGCAAGAGATTCTCTAGTTTCAGTATCACTCCCATGAAGCATATCATTAAAACATCAAACCAATAGACTCATGTTTTAGATGGAGCAGTAAATACAATAAATTGATCACATATTGAAAGCCTTCACTGACCACCCTTTAATGGAAAAAATCCAATCCACATGACAAGTCTCTTGATCACATTGAATAATCTCTGATACACAAGCAGAGCTGCTGCCCCTGCCTTTCCTCCATATATAGTGGGGCTTCACCACCTCTGCCGCCTCCAATCTCTCTTTTGCTCTCTCACCCTTTCCAAGTGTTTTTTGTGGGTTCATCAGGAGTTTTAGCTGATAAAACCCAAGACCCACATTGCACATTTTTTGTTTTTTTGTTTTCCATTCTCCATTTTGGGTATTTGTGTTTTTATTGTTTGATTTTGTGATGGGAGGAGGTGCAGTGGTTTTGATGGGGATGGTGTTGATGATGCCATTGTTGGTGAGTGGAGGAGGGCATGACTTTGGGAAGGCTATTGGGGTAAGTCTCTGTCTCTCTCAAATGGATTTGATAGAGGTGATTTTGATGTTTATTGTTTTAATTTATTTGTTTTACTCGTTGATCTCTCATTGGATTTTAAGGGTTTGGGTTGTCACTTTCTCTTACTTTTTTGTTGTGTTGGTTGGTGAGGGAAATGGGTGTTGAAATAACACTTTTTTTTATGTGAGTTTTGTTTTAATGATATGCTTTGGTCTCTATCCCACACTCTCTATTTGATTGAGCTATCTACTAGAGAAATTGAAAGCCTAATATAGGTAGACAGGATCTGTTAAATTGAGGTTTCAATGTAGAGATTCCTTTTGGTTGCCTAGAATTCTGGTTTGTATTTTGGTCACGATGGTGTTGAAATGTGGACAGGTGGTGGACCACCCCTAAAGGAAGAATTATATATTATTTTTATGTTAAAATGTCCAGGTAGATCACAGCTGACCAAGGATTATTGTAGCATAATATGTACATTTATTTACTGGTAAACAAGCTATCTATGTCCACTTATGTAATATCTATCTACTCTTTCAGAAATACCACTCTATTTATTAAAATATTTGTTTATGTTCTCATTGTAGAGATTTGTCCCATGAAATTTTGAAATTGAACAGGTTTTGCATATTGACAGGAATGACTATTACGGAGGAGAGTCAACTTCGCTCAATCTCATTCAAGCAAGGTTCACTTTGGGGACAAATGGGAGAGATCTCTATTTTGGATGTAGACATGACTTGATGTTTATATTATACTCAAGATAGTGAGTTGTTGCTTGGCATTTTCAATTCTCATAAGTGAGAGAAAATTGATCTTTGTTGCTTTACAGGCTTAGCAAAATATTTATTTTTATTTTTGATCTTATGGGATCTATCTTTCTAAAATCTCAAATAAAAATAAAAAAAATAAAAACATTATTTGCGGCAGTTTAGGCCTCTGACGCAAAAGTAAAAAAATAAAAATAAAAATGTTTTTTGCGACAGCTAGTTTATCCATCGCAAAACATGTAGTTTACACTACTAAAGTAAAAAGTAAGTTTTTGCAACGGATTATTTGTGACGGTAGCTATAAAAGATATTTGCGACGGTTAAGAACCGTTGCTATTCTTTTGCGATGCCGTTTGATACGACGGAACCCAAACCGTCGCAGAACCGTCGCAAAAGGGTATGTGCGACGGTTACAGAGGCTATTTGCGATGGTTAAAAACTGTTGCTATTCTTTTGCGACGCCGTTTGATACGACGGAACCCAAACCGTCGCAGAACCGTCGCAAAAGGGTATTTGTGACGGTTACAGAGGCTATTTGCGACGGTTTCAAACCGTCGCAACCGTCGCAAAAAATGATTTTTCTTGTAGTGTCATCAGCAACACAGCTGCCAGTATTCAACTTTAGCCAACCTTCCGGGGGAGGATGCCAAGTGACATTGGCGGTGGTGGATTGTTTTTCCCTTATATTCAGGCCAAAAAAAGTCGCAATCCTCACAACTTCAGGTGTGGAGGAAGATTGGAACAATTTGCATATAGTTCTATACTTGATGCTGTTCTTCACTCTCATATGCAAATACAGTTTGTGATGCTTAGTTCCCCTGAATATTTTGTAGTTACGCTCTGTCTAAATAAAGCTGAAGGTTGTAGAGATGAGGAGCTTCTTAATAGGATCAGTTAAAGAATTGGCTAACCATTGGGAAAGCATTTCCAGCCTGTAAGAAAGAGCTGATCGGATACCCAAAGCACGGGAAAGCAATGACCAAATGAACCGAGAACATGAACAACCCAAATAGAAGGTTTTTGTTGAAATTATAAGCTATAACTCTCGGAATTCCTATCTCATTTACTTGTCTTGGGAACTCTCTTAGCATTTAGGATACATGTGGATTTCTATGCAATATTCCTCCCTTATTTTCCTTGAAAAATGTAACAGATTTACTTTTGACTCTGCCCACTTGGGGGGGTGGGGTGTTGGAGGGAGACCAAGAAAAGAGGAGATCCTGATACTTAGAATCATGGAGATAATTCCCAAGTGCACATTAATATGCTCTGTTTTTACAGGGGGAGGACAGGATAGCTTGAACTTGCTTAGTCGGAGGCGGACTGTGGCAATCATTTCTTTGAGGGCAGATTTATGTTTAGAGAGTTGATCCGTAGACAGCACACATGCCACAACATGCAGACAGTTGAAGCAAGGACAGCCTTGAGCACAGGCTTGATGATGCTCGGCATTTGTGCAGTATTCAGCCATCCAACCCATTCAAGGAGGATGTTACCGGTGGACATAGCTAGCGCAACGGTTCAGGGCTTACCTATATTAAGGTTATCTCTTGAGTTCGAGTCTTGATGCTGACTTACTGATGTAGCACGATTATGGACTGTTCGATCGACATTGAGGACTATCAAATAGATGATGATGATGATTGACAATTTTAATAATTTTGAGTTTGTTAGGATTTTATTCCTTATTTTAGGATCTATATTTAGATTTGAATTTCAAATATTAGTTTGAATTCGAATTTAAATATTAGTTAAGATTAAATAAACATGTATTTGTTATTTTGCAGATTTAGATAATCTGTTAGGATTATAGTTTACAGATTTAGATTATTAGTTGAGATCCTAATCTGTTAAGGATTCTCTATTCTACAAATAGGCCTGTAAATCAATTGATTAATTAGATTATTGATTACTTGAGTTATTATTTTCCTTTCGTTTTTGTTATTCGTGGTGAATATCAACTATGCGAAATTCCAATCGTCTGATATTTCTGAAGAAATCAACAGATTATTGAAGCCCAACGCCTTGATATTCTTCTTGAAGAATCAACAGCGCCGCTAGAGCTTGCCGATTTCATTCCTTTGATCGAATCCATAGAGAGCGTATTTATACACTATATCATTTACTCATCTGTTTGTTGGAAAAAAATTTAAAGGAATTTTGTGTGGGATTGGGATAAATAAGCAAAGGTAGCCTTCCCATCTGTATTATAAGGTAAGCCAAGGGAGGTCCCTCCGATAAAAAAATAAAAAAAACATTCTAAGAAGGGAGTTGCAAAAGACTCTAGGGGGGCTAAGTTTGCGAAGCATGCAGGGCCTTCCAAATGAAAGCAGCAAAACCACATTGGAAGAAAAGGTGATCGACATCCTCATGGCCAACTACATCGACATCCTCACGACCAACTAAACAGAGTTTGCAAACAAGGTCAGCGCAGATGCCTTTTCGAAGGAAAAAGGAGGAGGTTGGGAGCACAAGCCAGAGGGAATAAGCATGTTGAGGAAGTTGGACAGTGTCCCAAACCCATCGCCCCCAGTCTACCAATGAAAACTTCACCTGAATTGAATCCCAGCCTGATCTGGAGGAATAATCCCCAGGGCTTCCAAATGAAGGAGTCCCTATACAATCCTCCCATTTGAAGAGAGAAAATGTCAGTCCAGACGTGATCGAAACCCACAATCCACTGAGTCGGCTTTGACTACTGCCCGTTCACAATGTGGGGGACCCCAGCGAAAAGAAATGGTTATAAGATCTTTGAAGGCAAATTCAGACATGACGACCGTCTCTGGTTGCTCACGATTGTTAACATTATTATTATACATAATAAATTAATATTACTAGTAGTATTATAATATAATATAGAAACATTAATTAGGGGTCCCTATGGTAACATGTCTATTATTTTTAGGTCCTTAAAATTTTTCAAGTTTTTTTTAAATCTTTAAGAAGGTGAAAAATTATCTTTGGGTCCCTCTAGCCGGATGTTATTCAAAAATATAAAAAAAAGCTCCCGTCCAATTATTTTAATACACTATTAACACTCCGGAATATATTGTTAAATATCTCTAATACACTGTTAACATTCCCAGTACATTGTCAACCTTCACATAAAATGTCCCCTGCTCAATTATTTCAGTACACTATAAACACCCCCCAATGCATTGTTAAGCATCTCGAGCACTTTGTTAACTTTTTGTACATTTGGGTGAAGGCAATTTTAGTATTTTTGAACAACGTTAAGAATAACTATTAGCAAAAGGTAATAAGTATTATTAATAATAAGGAAAAATACTTCTGATTCCAAACCAAGTAGAAAAGATTTCTACCTGGCCAAGCAATCAAAACCACGTAGACTGAAGAAGTGGTCACAGATCCAATCAGATCACTGCCCTCTTTGCGGTGTGGAGGCCAAAACCACATACCACTTGTTCTTACATTGCTCCTATTCAGAATTCTTATGGGCTTCAGTAATCAATATTATGGGAGCAAACTGAGTTCGATAGCAGTCCCTTGTGGCTCACATCTCTTGGCTCTCCTCCATTGGCTCTTCTGGCACTGGAATGAAGGTATTGCTTTATGCTCTCACTCAAGTCATATGGTCCATTTGGCTGGAATGTAATGCCCGTGTATTGAAGGAGCTCAGGTGTGCTAATACCATATTGATTCGCAAGATTGTTTCTGCCATCTCCTCTGTTTTTAAGGCTCGCTCCTTCGAGGATGAGATCACCCCCCTCTCTCAATCCCTTTCTCTTGCTTTTGGTCTGAAGATAAGTGTCAAACCTACTAAAACATCTGAGGTCACTTGGGTTCCTCCTCTGGAGAGTTGGTTGAAGGTTAACTCTGATGGCTCTAAATCTGAAGACCGTTTTGCTTTTGGGGCTCTTGTTAGAGATCACTCTTGGGATTGTCTTCGAGCTTTGACTGCTAGGGTCCGTGCGGCCTCTATCAACATCTTAGAACTTAAAGGTCTTGTGGAGGGTCTACATCTAAGCCTCTCACTCCATGCCTCTCGGGTATGGCTGAAAACGGACTCGACTACTGTTAACGCTTGGGTTCATGGTCGGGGAAACATCCCGTGAACAGCTCTACGAGACCTAAGGACCTTTCACAGACTCTCCTCAGGGTTAAGTGAATGGAAAGTCACTCATATACATTGGGATGGCAACAGCGCGGCGGATCTCCTTGCGGCACACCAGTCCCCCATTGGATCCACGGTCTATGAACCATCCCAATTTTGAGAGGAGCTTTCTCAGCAACTCCATGAAGACAAAACGGGTACTACCCACCTCCGTACTCGCTAAAGGAAAGGCCTTTAACATGATTTGAAAGCTTGGTCTCTTGTTGTAAAGCAATGGGTTGATATTTTCACACATCAATCCATTGACTTTCTTTTGTTTCCCTTTTCACAACTACTGACTTTACAGCTTTGAACATTTCACTAATTTTAGCAATACAAATGTTTACCAAGCGAAAAAAAAGAAAAAAGATGCCGATTACTCAATAATCATCCGCTCCTCCCCATTAATGTGAATAATCGAGACCCCTGCTAGACGTCTTCCTCAATTCCGAATGCACTGTATCAAATATTCCTACACATTTTTGAAATAGAATGTGTTGTTCCTACACACTACCTCATTCCTGGGTTTTAAATAACCTAAATGACATAGTCAGAAGCCCGAAATGCTGCAAGAAATAAGACGAAGACGAACAACGTTGACTTCGTAAATCCTTTTCATAGAAATGGAAGAAGGAAGAAAAGATACAAGTCTCACAAAAAACTAGAAAACTCAAAATATTATTGATTGATTATTTGCACAACCCTTTTACATAATTAAACATAGTGATGTGACTTGCAAAACAAGAAATCTAAGAAAAAAATGAAAAATACATAAATTCGGATTTCTTATAATGGAGCCAATAATCACCACTAAAACTTATTAAAACTACTTCTAATATATAATATATTGCTCTTAACTTAATACTCAAGTAATAGGTAACTTAATACTCAAACAATAGGCATGCGCAATTAATGTGACTAAAAATAAGGAGCAATTACTTGCCTCACACAAGTTGGTGTATGCAACTCGACCACCGCAATCGCTTCGCTCAAACACAAAGGAAGTCTTCCTTGGAGTGCTATTCGCTGTCTTCGAAGAATTCAACAAAGCTTGACAAGCTTCATGAATGGGAGGTATCACATAAACACAGAGAAAGCATTGTGCCAACATACATTCTTGCCTCTTTTCTTTCGGACAGAAGAGACCATTATCCAGCCTTCATCGTTATGGCCAGAACTTTGCAATGCCCTTGCAGCAGATAAATCTAGCCTTCCATTTATCCGTATAAGGAAATGATGACATTTCATCGGCTTCGGGGTTCCGTGGAAGCTCTCTTAAATCATGGAGATGCAGTCTGATTTAGTTTGGGCTTCCCTCCCGTGATTTCATGATCTTCTAATTGAATCCTATTTTGTAAAGTTCTAGATACCTTTTATAAATTAGGTTCTAGTCCTTTTTTGTGAAGTTACAAAAAAAACTCGATTAACAATAAAAAAAAAAAAAGGAGAATTCAATATGAACATTCAAATTTTTGTCACATTAATTGTATTTTTTTTTTTTTACTTTCCATACCAATTTTTTATTTAAAAGATGCTGTATACAGGCATTAATGAAGTGCATGCTTTTACAAAAATATGAAGTATTAGTATTATATTCAATTGAATCGAATGCATAGCTTCTTACATTTTTTTCTAATAGAGTATTATACTCATCTAGATCGAGAAATTATATAAGTGGTTAGAACTGCAGGGAATGGACAGTGTGTGTCATTGCCTTTTTAATGAATTTGGGGTCGTCTTAGATGGCAATACTGGCATTATAAGTTGTCCCATGGACGACATCAATACCACTTTTATTGTCATCCCACCTTAGTATTCCATGCAGTTTTTGAGAGCTCAACTGCTAAAGATTCCAAGTTTTTTTGATAAGTACTGTGTTACAGTTTGGAATGACAAGTTCACATTACTCGTGAAGTTTGTCTTATTTTGTAAGTTGGATGTTTAATAATAACTCCACATTACACGTCACTTACATTAAATAATTAAATTTTAGTTTTTTTTTCCAGTCCTTGTAGGGCTTACTTTAACCCCCCGTATGACATAGAACATAAGGCAAGAACAATGAAGAATAGATGAGAATAGCTAAAAAAAGTTGTTTGTTTTGATAGAATAAACCCCAATAGTTATGTCTGGATAAGCTAGAATAAGGCCTCATAACTATTCTAAGGAAATGATGGAATTGCTTATCAAGGCTTATTTATGCCAATAGATAAAAATATCATTCTCTGTCATTTTAAAAAATTTATCTCACCTAACAGACTCACACAGATTCGAAAAACTGTCACATCTATCAAATCAATCATATATCTCTCACACTATTCCCAGGGGATGTAATTGTCATTTAAAAAATCATAAACTCTTATTCATCCCTTATCAATCATTTATCATCACTTTATCCAAGGTGAACCAAACAACAAAAAAGTCATTTTTACGTTTTCCAATGAGAATAACAAAAAAGACAACCAAACAAAAAGTTTCTTATTCAACTTGGATTGTTATCTATCCCAATATAGCTATCGAGAGCGAATAACCTAATGTCACACCCTATACGAGGGGTAAGTATATATACATGCTTCATGACCTAGGGATTATGATATTTCAACCGAACAACTTGGGATTCTCCCGGGGCCCATTTAACTCGATATTTTAACAGCTTATCCTTTGATATAGTAATTTATTCATATAATAGTCATAAAACCAAGAATAATTTATGTTTCTTTCCAAACACCAACTATAAAGGAAATCCTCATTGGATAGAAGATCATTCTCCCCAGGCCAGTTTATATGGTTTGACAATATATGTATGAGGAAAACCCTCAGGTGAGAGTACATCTAAATTGCTACAAAATTGGATTGGGGTTCCCTCACTCGATTGAGCCTGCTCTAAATAATTTTTTTTTTTTTGATGGATAATCAAAGGGTATTCCTATAACTTTATACAAATACATAGGGATTGCTCTAAATAATATTGCATTCTGCTATTTTATACATCACAATTTTTTTTAGGGTTAAAGACATCTAAGTCCCTACAAACATGAGAAAACCCATATAAGTCCCTACTAAAATTAGGACAGACGTACGAGTCCCTGAAAACTCAGAAAAACCCAATTATCATCCCTAAGTTAAATTTCCATCCAAACTTAACGGAATATTCCCAGAATATTCTGTCACATATAATTGTGTTGACATTGAAGTCCTTATAAACAGTCATAAAGATAAATTAGTCCCTGCAAAAGATAAAATTACCCCTGAAAGACTTTTACATTAAATTGTGTACACATTGCAGTCCCTGTAAACAATCATAAAGACAAATTAGTCCTTGCAAAAGACAAAATTGCCCCTGAAAGATTTTTACATTTAATTGGATAGACATTACAGTCCTTATAAATAATCGTAAAGACAAATTGGTACATGTAAAAGACAAAAATGCCCCTGAAGAATTTTTACATTTAATTGTGTAGAAATTGCAGTATTTTAGAGGGTATTTAATTTTTAAATTGCAATGTCTGCACAATTAAATGTAAAAATCCTTCAAGGGTATTTTTGTCTTTTAGAGGGACCAATTTATCTTTACGATTGTTTATAAGGACTGTAATGTCTATTCAATTATATGTAAAAGTCTTTCAAGAGCAATTTTATCTTTTACGGGAACTAATTTGTCTTTATGATTATTTATAGGGACTACAATATATACACAATTTAATGTAAAAGTCTTTTAGGGGCAATTTTATCTTTTGCATGGACTAATTTGTTTTTATGACTGTTTATAAGGACTTCAATGTCTACACAATTATATGTGATGGAATATTCTAGGAATATTCCGTTACATTTGGATGGAAATTTAACTTAGGGATGATAATTGGGTTTTTCTGAGTTTTCAGGGACTCGTACGTCTGTCCTAATTTTAGTAGAGACTTATATGGATTTTCCCATGTTTGTAGGGACTTAGATATCTTTAACCCTTTTTTTTTATTGGTAATCAAATTTGTATTGCTATACATAGAAAATCTTTACAAACTACACCAGAAGCCACTGTATACCTGAGGGGCCACTAAATCTTCACAAAATCTTTACAAACTCTACACCAGCCCTATGTTTTATGATAGGTACATCTCCCCTATTTAATATTGTATACCTGAGGGGCCACTAAATCTTCACAAAATCTTTACAAACTCTACACCAGCCCTATGTTTTATGATAGGTACATCTCCCCTATTTAATATTGCTACACGAACAAAATCTTTACCTGCATCTCTCCTATTTTATGCACTGTTAATTGTCTCTTTTGTGTTTATATAGCAAGTCAAGATCATCACTTACCAAAAAAACAAAAAAAAATTAAAAGTAATCGTACTTTAATGTTAGTTGCTACTATACCTGAGTTTAGCTGATACACGTAATCTTTGGATTGAAATGGCTGCTTATCATGCAACAGCACATCCATTGGCAACTTCTATGTAAATGGCATGGCACCCCCTTCTCAAGACACCACACAGAAACCAACACCTAAAAATGACTTCATTCATGTTGGGATTATATTTCGATCCGGTATATCATATCGGATGGTTATGATGAAACCATATTAGAATGAACACTTAATTGATAAAATATTAATATTTAAAGTGAATCCATAAAATAGGAATCAATATTTATTTGTTAATTAAGAAAATGAAACACCTAAAACTATATAACAATATTTGTTTGTTAATTAGAAGATTACTTGAGAAGAAAATTATATATCTCTATAAATATTCTTTAGGGTTTCATGGCAAAATTTGACAAGACATGATACAATATAGAGATCCTAAATGAGAGGTTGAGAGGATTCTAGGACATGCATCAATAGATATCTTGAAGGGGTTCGAGGAAGTATGAGTTTATCGGATACGAGCCAAGGTGGAGATTGTTGGGATTATGTCTCTATTTGATATATCACATCAAATGACCATGATGAAACCATATTAAGGTAGACACCTAATTGGTAAAATATTAATTAAAATTTAATCTTAATTAATATTTAAAGTGAATCGCCTAAAATAGGAAACAATATTTGTTTGTTAATTAAGAAAACGAATCTCCTAAAATAAGATAACAATATTTGTTTGTTAATTAGGAGATTATTTGAAAAAATTATTTATCTCTATAAATATCCTCTAGGGTTCCTTCACAAGACTAGGAAGAGCATGATATAATGTAGAGATCCTAATGGAGAAATTGAGAGGGTTCTAACAGAGGGTAACTCCATGAGAGAATTTATGAGTCTCTTAATGTATCTCAACTATCAAATTTGATTATCTATTTTTTCCTCGTGGATTTAGGCCTAGGCCAAACCATGAATATTTTGTGTTCTTCGTGTGATGTGGTGTTTCTTCTTGTGTTTGATCTCGAGCTTTTTGTTGGCTTCCGGGACTGCATTTCCCAACAATCCATTGGCCTCAATGTTTTGTCTGCCCTTCCTATGACATGTTCCCCAAAAATCATTCCTAGCTCTCACACCAAACTTAAGGTTTCGAGCATCACCACTCAAAGTGGAGGCAGCTCAAGCGTCAACGTTGCAGTTCCCTGATGATCAAGGAATTACAATTCTAGTCTATGGGATCACAGTTTCATGTAGTCGTTGAAGAGCGATTATACGGTATAGATACATTTAATTCATGTAACTTCCCTTGAATGGTAGTATGGTTGTGCAGGGAAATATCCACATTGACTGGCCTGGGAAATTGAAGGAAGAGGTGAGGAAGCTATTTGACACAACTTTGGAGCCATTAGAGAGGCTCGAGCTCATTGTCACACTTCAAAATCTTGGCATCGCACACACCCAATCCTGCAATGATGACGGCACACACAAAGAGTAATCTTGAGAGCTCTCAAAAAACTAGCTTCTAGAATAACACTGTCAAAATGCTCAAACCACGCATGAATAGCCTATTTGAGACCATATATGGCACGCTGAAGACGACGTACATGCTGAGGAGGAGTATGAAGACCAGGAGGTGTTTGCATGTAGACCACCTCTGACAATTCCTAATGAAGAAAACAATTTTTCACATCCATATGAAAGAGAGGTCAGTGATGACTCGTAGCAACTGCAAGAAGGGTGCGAACGGTGATCATCTGTGCAACAAGGGAGAAAGTCTCCTTATAATCAATCTCGTACTCTTGTGTGAAACTACGAGTAACTAGGCGAGCCTTGTGACGCTCAATGGGTACATCTGGTCAATGTTTGACCTTATAAATCCATTTACAGAAGATAGGCTCGACACCAGTGGGAAGAGGAACAATATCCCATGTATGAGTCTCCCAAAATGCCCGGAGCTCCTAATCCATGACCTGTCACCACTCAGGGTGCTGAACTGTCTTTTGATAGGACCGAGGCTCCCAATGAGCATGAATAGCTGCAAGAAAGACTTTAAGTTGTAGAGAATAGGATCTCACTGAGGCAAAGCCAAACTAATTAGGGGGTCCATCATCAATACTGAAGCGGACAAGTGGATGACGCTCGCACTGAGGGTAGCAAGTGACGCAACTTGAATCAACATCCAGGAGAGGTGCGTTAGGTGCAGGAGGCGGAGCACTAGGAGAACTATCTGCATGAGGATGGGGAGAGGAGCTCGGTGTATCAGTCTCAATTGGAGAAGACCCAGCAAGGGGAGGACTAGGAGAGGGCAAAGACACATACGATGGCCCAGGAAGAGGAAGAGACTCAAGGATAGGATAGGGTCGAACTGAAGAAGACCTAGGAGAAGTGGACTCAAGTGATGTAGATGAGAAGTAGGGAACACCCTCAACAAAGGCCACATGGCAGACGAACCAAAAAATGATGACCCAGAGGATCATAACAATGACATCCCTTATGCTCAAAACTTATCCGTAAGAAAACACATCGAACCGACCGAGCTAAGAGCTGGTTGCGAGCATGAGGAGGGATAGAACATAACATGTACAACCAAAAACACAAAGACGACTGTAATTAGGACGGGAAGAATAGAGATGTTCATGAGGGGACATGCTAGAGAGAACGGTGCTGAACAGACAATGATTGTAAGAGAGCATGAGTCGTCTCAAGAATGTGACGATGTTTGCGCTCCGCAACCCATTCTATTCGTGAATGTAGGGACAAGACTTCTAAAAGAGTGTGCCATGAGACTAGATAAGAGAGCGCATTGTGGAAGAGATGTATTCTTTAGCTCAATCAGATCGAAAAGTTTTGATGCGAGCCTAAAATTGAGTGTGAATAATGATGGTAAAAACATCATAGATGTGAGCAACCTCAGAGCAATTATGTATCAAATAAATCCACATAAAAAGAGAATAATCATCAATGAAGCTAATATAATAAGAAAAACCACTTAGAGAATGCACAGAAGCAGAAATCAAATGTCAGAATGCACTAACTTCAAAGTATTGGTGGATTGATTATTAGTAGAACTAAAAGGAAGTTCCACAGGTTTGGCCAGTTTACAACCCACACACAAACATAGGAGAAAAAGAAGTAGATTGTAACACACCAGACTCAAAGATGCCTTTAAGGGGGGATTCAGAGACATAACCTAACATTTTATGCCACAAATCAACATTATAAGTGACAGTTTCACAGAAAACAGAGGGGTTTGAAATTGTAAGATGCAGATACTCCATGAAGTACAACCCGCCAACTCTATGACCAACGCCAATCCTTTGCCCTGAGCGTTAATCCTGCACAAAACAACCAGAATAAGTGAAAGAAACCGTCAGACTGGAATAACAAAGCTGACTAATAAAAATAAGGTTCATGTAGAGATTCGGCGCATGTAAAACTGATGAAATGGAAGGACGAGTAGTGGGATCAGAGGTGGTGCTGATAGAACTACACTGAGAGATAACTACAATGGAACCACCAGAATTGTGAATCGGAGGCAAATTAGAAGGCAAGTGAACATGCAGTGAGTACATAACTATCAGGTGTCATATGATGGGATGCACCAGAATAAAAAATTCAAGAGACAGAGTTACCCAGAGAAAAGAGAAGGCTGATGGAGTAGCAAAGCCAGACTAAGGTGGATGAAATAAAAGTTTCTCAAGGCGTTAATTGATAAGTGTCAATATGATCAGTAGTAGGCAGCCCCGGTGCAGTGGAGGTAGCAACAACGACAATAGGACAATGGTGAACCGAATCATGACCAAGACCACAACCAAGAGAAGCTTGAGGTAGCATACGAGGAACCAGATGTTTCTCTGGATGAAGATCTCAACAGTTATTAATGGCATGACCTGGCCTTTTGCAGTGCTCACAAAGATGTGTAGAACGTGATGAAACTACAGGAGAAACATCACCCAAAATTCTAGAATACATGGTCGAAGAAGTAGTCTGACAAGAGGCCATAGTGCGAAGACGAGTCTCCTTAGCGACAATCTCAGTCAGAGCAGCTTATAAATGCGGCAAATGATCACAATGAATCAACTCTCTATCCAAAGTAGAAAATTTAGGACAAAGAACCATAAGGAATTGGTACAACTCATGATGATCACGAAAGGTAGCCCGCTCAACTAGAAACACACGTGGACTCGGCTCAAGATTACGTAGTTCACGAAAACAGGTGCGCATGTGACTGATAGGTTTGTGACAGACGAATCACCCTGAACAATGGTCTAGGCCACAACAAGTTATTGATATTTGCGAGCACCATTTTTTCCACAAAGCGTTCAAGAAGAGAGGCCCAAAGCTCGGCTGCTATGTTGAAGCCCCTAAGATTGACGTGGAGTGATCAACGGAGTTAATCACATATGAAGAGACACGCTGATCATGTTTACACCATAAGGAATACATCGAAGCACCAAACAGTGGAGCAGTAGAAAATACCATCAAGGTGGCTGAATAAATCATGTGGACTAAGGGTGGTCTTCACAGTAGCACACTAGGACAGCCAATTATCCATAGAACTCAGAAGAAAGTCAGTTGAGTTTGGAAGAACATCAAGAAACGACTCAAAATACTCCACAGGAGCGGTTATCCCTCTTCTTTCCTACGACATTCTTTTGCCTTTATTATTTGTTTTGGTTGATGTGTGGGTGCTCTCCCTACCCCATCCCTACGGACCCACCCCATCATACCAAAAGCTCCCTTATTATTTGTTTCTACTTCCTAGTCTCAGGTTTGGGTCTCACCCGAGTCCGACGGGTCTGGGCCCGGGTCCAGTTTTCTAAGAACCCACCGAGTCTTCCCTTAGACCCAGCCTAGACCTGACCAGTTGACAGACCTAGTTGGGACGAGTCGATGCTTAGCAGGCCAGGCGAGGGTATGTTCAATACAAGAGTACTTTGGTGAAATGAACTTGTAGTCATGTATACAACGTTCAATACCAATGTTTTCGTTTTTAGTTTGACTGATCTTGTCTGATTGTTCTGTCTAGATTTTAGCCATCTACCATTCAAAGTGTTTAAACAACAACAATGCTTTTAAGCATTGAATGGCATCACCCATCAGATAGCGTGTTATCCCTCGACTTAAACCATCAAGACAGTATCACCCAATGGGGTCCATCTGTCCCCCTGACTTGAACTGTCAAAATGACATGGTCATGTGGGGTTCCGTTTGAGTCTCATTGGCTTGAACCGTCTCTACACCGTCACCATTAGAAACAATTTTTGAACCACCCTTGGCTTGAATCGTTCGTGCGGCATCACCCTGTGGGGTAGGTTCACATCCTCTGGCTTGAACGGTTTGAACGGCGTCACCCTTGGAGAAAGTGTGGTATGTATCCAACCATGTGTACTGGGGGCGAGGGTGTAGCTGGTACCATGCTCAACCATTGAACATGCATAGTTAGACCTGGTCTGATTTGGTCTGCGTACAATTGGACATACGGGGAAGGAGAGGCATTGAGTGCCCACCCCAACCCGCTGTTGTACACTCAGTTGAGAAGACCTAATAGAGTATTTTAGGCCCCATGAACAATAAAATATATAAGCCAACACTCGTAAACATTCATTCAAAAATTAGAGCAATAACATGCATGCTAAACGTATGAAATAGAACTTAAAATGGTCTAAAACGTTGTTCATAACTGCCACCTGCCTTGGACGTAATACTTTTGCAAGTTTGGTGTTCAAGGGAGTTGGAATAGGTACCTTTTGAGGACCGACGATGCTGATTTTCTATGCCCGCTTGCCGTAAGCCTCGACCACCTGGTATAGGCCTTCCCAAGTGGCTCCGAATTTTCCTGCATTGAGTTCTTGGTAGCATGGCAAAGCACCCATCACTGGGGGAGAACGATCGTGCCCGTACTTTTTTGCTGAAGTGGTGAACTTGTTGGTGTTGGTAGGCAGCCATACACAGATGACGTGGCCTCCCTTCGTTCCTCCAAGAGTGTGAGGTTAATGGCGAGGGCTACGTCATTCTGTGGAGAGTCGGCGATAGTGGATCGCAAGGTGTGGGAATCTGACGTCGGCAGGGATGACAGCTTCCATGCTATAGGTTAGGGAGAATGGGGGTCTCTCCATGCAGCTTCCTCCGAATGGTACGATAGGCCCAGAGCACACCAGGGAGCTCTTTGATCCATAGACCTTTCTTGTTGTTGAGCCTTGTTTTCATGCAGTTGAAGATCGTCTAACTGGTCACTTCGGCTATCCCTTGCTCTGCGGGTAGACTCGTGAGAAGATGCGTTGCTTTTTGCCTTATTGGCGCAAAAGTCACGGATATACGAGTTGCTGAGGTTATGGGTACCCTGAATTTGCAGATGACGTGCTTCCACAGGAAGTTCAAGACATCATAGTGTTTGATAGTCCTGTAAGCTTGTTTTCCAACCATTTAGTGAAATAGCCAGTATCTAAAAGCACATACCTTTTGCCCCCTGCAACGGCTAGGAAGAGTCACGCAATATCCATCTCCCATTGGGAAACCAACAATGGAATTGTCAGCGCATGCAAGTCCTTAGTGGGGAGATGGATGAGAGGAGCATGCTTCTAGAATTGCTCACACCATCCGGCAAAAGCAACATCATTTCATAGTGACGGCCAATAGTAGCCCTTAAAGAGAATGTGGTGAGCCAGGGACGGCCCAGTGGAGTGGTCCTCCCACGAACCTTTATGGTCCTCCAAGAGGAGCCTCTCCTCAGCCAAACTCAAGCATCGCAGGATTGGCCCGTCAACAATGTGCCGGTATAGCGTCCTGTCTAACAAAATTCGATGAACCGGATCCGAGTTGTGAGATCTGTCCACTCCGCTCTCTTCCGACTAGTTCCACTTAGTTGTCGGTTATCCAAGTCCACGAACGTTGCAAACACAAGGAGGGGGTAACCTGCAAAAGGCCCTCTGACACTCAAGTCAACCGATTGTGTTCTAGGATTTTATGAAAAGTGATTTCTCACATACCTCAATAGGGAGATTAGGTTCCCCGATTATAGAACAGGCTTGGATGCCCTAGAATTGACGTTCGATATCTCCTATGTCAGACAGATAGGGAGAGATCCCTCGATCGAATGGATTCCTTTGATCTGTGTGAGATTTAGGGGATCTGCACTGATTCTCCCAAATCATATATTTGATTGAGATCTAATCCCAATCTTGACTTGAGATCTTCTGATCATCGGATGTGAGTGGGCCAGCGGGACAGACTCACGGATCATGGGCTATTTGGGTCGTCAACCCTCCTTACTTGGTTCATGGTCCTTGAACGTGTGTTGCATTGTTCATTGGACTAAGAAAATGACTCCTACATTTACGCAACCCCTTCATTCTTGAATTAGACTCCACCTACACCCACTTGCTATGACAACCCCCTTCACTAAGCAAACTCTCTCTCTCTCTCTCTCTCTCACTAAAAAAAAAAGCACGCTATCAACACCCACCCACCCTCTATCCATTCGAACTCCATCTTTTGCATGCTTAATGGGTGGGAGGTGCTGTTGTTATGGATGGTGATTTTGTAGGGTGTTTATGTGTTGTGTTGGCGTGGTGTGTCTTTGTAGAGACGTGTCTTTTGTTGTAGGCGAAGCCCCATTTACAATCCATATCGTTTTTTTTTTTTTTTTTTAAATCATACTCTCTATTGAAATACATATTGTTATATGAAATGAAGTATATATATTGAGACACAATAATACATTTTCTTCTCTTTGAAAAAGAAAATTACTTCATTATATATACACTATCATAGCATATGAGGCTTTAAAACGGTCTATAAATTAAAACTAACTGAGTATATCAGTGTTCAAAGAAGAACATGGATGCACTGTAATGTTCGGATTAATTTGTGAATATGAATGGATGTTTATGTGTTGTGTTGGTATGCCGTCTGTCATTTGTGCATATGAATTTAAGAATATGGACTATGTGCCATTTTAGGACATTTAATCATAATTCTAGAAGCCATCTTACACCTTTCTTTTGGTCTATATTTCACATAACAATACATACACAATATTTTAAATGATGTATACATGCTAATATAATCAATTATATATATAACCACTTATGTAATGAAGCATATATATAACTCATCAGTCAAAATCAAATTTCACAGCATGACTGAATATAAGACAGTATAACAGCACGGCCGGACTCTCTTTAATCTCGTGCATGTATTAGACAGTAGTCTTTGACTGCATTTTTTGAGTGAATAATTGTTGAACTTGAAATACAATGCAGTGCAGAATTTCTGATGATTTTGTTCTATTTTTCAATAAGTATCTTTAATTTCTTCACTGGTTGTAAAGGGCTGTTAACTTTGTAAAGATCTTATTCTTATAGTAATATAAAATCTTGATTACCAATAAAAAAAAAATAAAAAACATTTTCCAAACAAAATATATTTTTGTCTAATGAAGTGCATGAATTTGAGAGCTGAAACTGCTGAAGATTCCAAATTTTTTTTTTTTTGGTAAGTTTACTGATACAGTTTGGAATGACTTTTTTTTTAAAAAAAGTTGGAGCTTGAATATTTAATAACTCCACATTACACGTGACTTACCTAAAATGATTAAATTGTGATATATATATATATGTGTACGCTTCATGCACTAGGTATTATGATACTAATTTATTATGCAATAGCACATCCAATGGCTTTTCTATATAAATGGCATGGCACACCCTTGTTTCAAGACACAAACAGCAACCAACATAACATGGCCTCATCCATTTGCTTCAATGTTTTATCTGGCCTTCCTATGAAATGTTCCCCTAAAATCATCCCTAGCTCTCAGACCAAACTTAAGGTTTCAAGCATTGCCACTCAAAATGAGGGAGGCAACTCAAGCGTCGTCATTGCTGTTCCCCGACGATCAGGGAATTACAATCCGAGTCTATGGGATCACAGTTTTATCCAGTCCTTGAAGAACGATTATACGGTACAACTACATCTAACTCTTGCAACATCTTTTGAATAGTAGTTAATAATGGTTTTGTGTAGGGAGATATCTACATCAACCAGGCCGGGCAATTGAAGGAAGAGGTGAGGAAGCTATTTGACACAACTGTGGAGCCATTAGGGAGGCTTGAGCTCATCTTCACCCTTCAAAATCTTGGCATCGCATATCACTTCAAAAAAGAGATCAAGGAAAGCTTATTGAACATATCGAACAATAAAGATGATGTTCTGGAAAAGAAGGACCTTCATGCCACATCTCTCCTCTTTATGCTACTTAGGGGACATGGCTTCGAAGCCTCGCAGGGTAACACAAACTTAATTTAATCTCCTAATTTGTGCATTAATTTATCTTAAAAAACGTGTAAAACTAAATTGTTATGGCTGGTCAATGCAGACATCTTTCAATGCTTCAAGAAAACATCGGACGATTTTATGGACAGTCTCCATGATGACATCAAAGGAATGCTGACTTTGTATGAAGCCTCTTACCTTGGGTTTGAAGGAGAGAAAACACTGGATGAGGCAAGAGCATTCACTGCCAAGTTTCTGGAGGAGTACTTGAAGCAAGATAAGATAAATCCAATTCTAAAAGAGCAAGTGGTTCATTCCTTGGAACTTCCAAGGCATTGGAGGGTGACAAGGATAGACTCCAATTGGTACATGGATATATATGAAAGACAAGGTGATGTGAACCCAACCTTACTAGAATTGGCTAAGCTTGATTTCAACTTGGTTCAGAGCATTCACCAAGCAGATATCCGAAAAATGTCAAGGTAACCGTTAAATCAACACATCAACTAACAAGTTTTCATTGTCACCCCATCTTACAATAAAGTTGACTACTGTGAATGCATATTTAAGGAATTAAAATGGATTGAAATAAGATTGAATATTTACTGATCCAAATCATTGACAAATTTAACTTACTTCGTTTTTAGGTGGTGGATGGACTTGGGACTTGCTGAAAAATTGGGCTACGCAAGAGATAGAGTGATGGAACATTTCTTTTGGACAGTTGGGTGGTTATGTGAGCCACAATTTTCAAATTTCAGGGAAACACTTACAAAGGTGAATTGTTTAATAACATGCCTTGACGACACTTACGACGTCTATGGGTCACTGGATGAACTCATTCTTTTTACTGATGCAGTTAACAGGTTATTATTTCTCTTATCCTAAATATTTAACTAAATCACTTATAGCATTACATATGATCAACTACATTCCAAATAAATCTTTCAGATGGGAGCTTAATGAATCGCAAAATCTTCCCGAGTACATGAAGATACTAATTTCTGCACTATTCAAGACCACAGAGGAAATCGCTGAAGAAATCTTTAACCAAAAAGGCGTGGACGTCATATCATGCCTAAAAAAAGGGGTACTAAATTACGTCCATAATAAATCATAAAACATTTACATGGAATTTGTGTATTTTAAATCATTTTGATTAACCATGAACCTTATTCAAGATTTTCGCATGAAATTTTGTTCAACATAGTGGGCAGATTTGTGCAACTCCTACTTTGTGGAGGCAGAGTGGTATCATAGTGGATACACACCAACATTCGATGAATACTTGAACAATGCATGGGTTTCAATCTCCGATGGTGTATTAATGGGTCATGCTTACTTCTACGTAACCGAGGATATAACTAACGAGGCGTTGGATGGTTTAAAGAATTACAATGGCATATTACGCTGGTCGTCCATTATTTTCAGACTCATTGATGATCTAGGAACTTCAAAGGTAAGAAATCCTAACATTATTTCATAATCCTCAAGCTCAACTTTATTGTTTGAGATGATATGCATCCATTAATAGTTTTATATATGTATATGTGTGTGTGTAGCATGAGCTCCAGAGAGGAGATGTACCGAAAGCCGTTGAATGTTATATGCTTGAAAAAGGAGTCTCTGAAGAGGTTGCTGTTGAGCACATAAGAGGACTAATAAGTAAAGGCTGGAAGGAAATGAACAAAGAATACGCTGCTCCATCATTGTTTCATAGAGAATTCGTTGAAGTATGTATGAACGAAATAAGAATGGCACAATGCATGTATCAATATGGAGATGGTCACGGTTGTCCAGAGCAATATGGGACAAAGAACAGGATCTTGTTCTCCTTGATCCAACCAATTCCATTGAATTTAGAATACAATAAATAAGTATCCTGGTTGGTCTTTTCTTAAACAAAGCTCTAGTGTTACATCTATTTGTTAAAGTTTTGGTGCCAGGAGTATGAATTTCTTAATGTTTCTCTGGATGATTTTTTTATTTTTTTTCTTGGTAAATGATTTCTATAGCTGATATGAACAACTATACATGGCTGGAACCAGCTTGCAGAAGACGTCGAGGGAAAAATAAAAATTAGAATATGAATAAATTATCTTGAACACTGTAGCTAAGATAGCAAAATATGATTAGTTGATCGATCTGCTGTATTTTTTTTATATATATATTTTTTTGCTGGGTAAAAAAGAATCTATTGTGGTGGCCCATAACAAGAAATATGTTCTTTCTCAAGGAAACGTTTCCTTTGGAAAAGTGACTATTTCGTTGGTGCAAGGGTTTACCGATGAATCGTTTCCTTGATACTTTCGTCGTAGTAAACGCATCATTAGAATTTTTCAACGGGCCGCATATTCCTTGGAAAACCCCTTTACCGACGAATATTTACGTTGGTAAACGTACAATTTCCTTGCTAAAGTTCCATTTCGTTATTAAAACTTATAGAATTTGTGACGGTAAATGTTGATATTTAAAAAGGAAGTTATTCCTTGGTAAAAGTATATTTTCACTGGGATAACATTATCCTGGGTAAAAGGAAAAGCGCGCAATTGCCTAGGTAATTTTTCCTTGGTGATTTATTTACTACATTCTATAATAAACCAGTGTACAGCTTACATGATATATCTGTATTTTCATGAATAAATTTATTTACTACATTTTGTCATAAAAACAATGTACCACACATATCGCTTCAATTTCGACAATACTACAACAAACCTAACATCAAGCACAATTTTCTTAAACTAACAGAAATTGCCAAACTAGTATTGAAGTAAATATACACTACATTTGAAGATTCTAGTTACAAAGTATGCTTGAAATATCAAATAAAGAGCAAGCTCATCCCCCTTAAATTGTACATATTATACCTTGATTTACTCTTAGGGCCACGTACACACAACAACAAAAAAAAGAAAAAAAGAACTTGTCATCCAATATTATAGGAGAGGATTCCCAATCTGTGAGCAACACGTTCATTGTTTTCTACCCCCTCAGTCACACACAAGCTCGATGAAATGCCATTTCAAACCATGAGTTTCATTTAAACATCTTGATTAATTCTATGTGAAGACAATGGAATGCCACTGAGATACGACCCAGGTCCTGTATATTATCATTACATAGAGGTGAAGTATTGTGAATCAACTTGACAAAGAAACTTAATGAACATCGATCAATTTAGATAGAGATCTCCTTGTAATAAATCACCAACACTGCAATTTTCCTTTCCATCAAAGGTGTAGACAGTGGTTAAAACTATTATATAAAATTTTCCTTTCCATCCAAGTAACATAAATAATAATAGAATGTCTTAAACTGCTATAACTTATAAACATGCTATAAATTTTTCAAAATGTTTGAATTTGTCAAGAAGGTTACCTTCACGAGCCCAACTTTTGGGTCCTAGAGAGCGATAACGTCGTGTTTCAGATGTAACGGATCTCCTCGGTGAGTTGAATTGTTAGGCAAAAATTTCAAACCGGATCTACATAGAGAGGTCAGTAGATGGATTACATCCTCAACCCCGCCATTTCAAACCGGGCACGTCACTAAATGCAGTGCCCACTTCAGCCCATAAGCTCTTATCACGATTCGAGCTTGGAATAGAAGCCACATAAATGCTTTGACCTTTAGGGGAGCCCAAACTTCTTGAAATTTGGAAGCGATTTCTATCTTGCGTTCACCACCAGTCATAGCACCCGCTAACCAAGAACCCAGCGCCAAACGTCGGCCTCCACCACACTTCATTGGCCAAGCCCGCTGATAGGTTCACCGGTTGGAGCTCCCTTAAGAGATCCACTAGGATCTTACCTTCAGCTCCTCGCAAATGTCTTCTTGTCAGTAAATTCCACCCACCAAATTGCCCCTCGTGTGTCCAGAATTGATGGATCAATTGGAGAGCACCGATTGCAACAGGATCAGCCTCCCTTCCAAGCTCTGGAGTTCGCATTTTTAGCCTTCCAGCCTTCATTCAAATCTGTCCACCAATGGAGTCCAGTTGGCCTTTGAAATCCTCCCTAAATGCAATGGGAGGCCCATGTGCTTTAGAAAAAAGGCTTGAGTGCAGCATTGGAAGGACATAGCCAGATTATGTAGCTTCGAGTCCTCTAGGTTGATCCCATGCCATTACACTTTTGTCGCGGTTAATCTGTGAGCTAGAGACAAGCTCAAAACAGAAGTACATGAAACGCACCCCAAGCACCGACTGCTTATCTGCCTCACTTATGATCACCTTACTGAACATGAGAAAGTAAAAGGCCCCCGGAGCCCCCCTTCAAACCATGGATCCAACCACTCTCCTTTGCCATGCACATGATGCGACTGAATGCATTGGTGACAATAACAAGGAGTAGAGAGGATAGGGGGTCCCTTGCTTTAGTCCTTTGTTGAAATGGAAATAGCAACATGGTTTTCCATTCTCAAGGACAAAGGCCATGGCCGTCCAGATACACTCACGAACCATGCAATTCCAATTGGGGTTGAAGCCGTGGCATTGAAGGAGATGGAGGAGGATATCTGATGTAGCATAGGTATACGCTTGATGTAGCGTAGATACGCTCTTCTGCATATCTGATCAACCTTCACACAATGGGACGTGAGACATGCATATTTGTTATTCTTGGTGGAATATCAGATTCGTAGATGCCCAAACTCCAATTTGGGCTTGTTAAATGTGGTAAATTATATATCAGTTTGTTATTATATTAATTTATTATTATATTAGTTTGTTATTGTGTTACACGTGTAACATTATCTTGTACTATTATATAAAGGGCCTTAGTCCCTCTCTAATAGAAAAAATGGGTTTTAGGGTTTCGTTATAATTTTCTCTCTTTTATTCTAATATGATATCAGAGCCACCCTAAAACTCTAGATCTACAAAAGGCTCTTCTTTTTCTTCTTCCCCGCTCCGATCGGAGCGGGGGAGGACTTTTGATACCCATATTTTCTTCCGGTGTTTGCATCACCGTTGTCTTTACAATTAGATCTTCGTTGAGATTAGATGTTCATTACATCGTCATTGTTACATTGTCATCTTCATCGCGCAATTGTTTGCGCCTGTCCGTGCCAGAGCGCCACCCGTCGCGCGCCGCATCATTGCACCGCACCTGTCTGTGCCCGACCGCCCCTGTTCATGCCTGAGCGCAACCCCTGTTTGCACGCTTGAGCGCAGCCCATCCAAGCTCGAGTGCCCGTTTGGGCCTGTTGCGCACGTGCACTAGTTCGCCGAGCAGATCGCGTGAGGTCCCCCGGATCTCGGCCCGTCAGCCTGTCCGCGTATGAGGAATCGTGTTCCTGCTCGGCCAGTCTGTGCGCAACCGCCCTTGTTCCGTCAGCCCACCTACCCAGCCCATCTACACCCGTAAACCGGATCCGTCAGCCCGCCTGCCCATCCTGTTTACCCGGCCAGTCCAAATCCACCATCCAGCCACCGTCCGATGTCACCATCGGCATACCGTCCACCGGCCATCTGTCCACCGCCAGCTACCTTGCGCTATCTTTGTTGGCCTTGTTTTGTTGCGGTTCTTTTATGGACTGTTACGGTTTTGTGCTATTTTGATAATGACTTTACCTGAAAATCTGATTGATACAGATCCCACGTTGACGGTCACCACTGGTTTTCAACCAACAGTCCTTGTGGACTCATTTGAGTCATTTTGTGATGTTCTTCGAAACTCAACTGACTTTCTTCTGAGCTCCGTGGATGATTGACTGTCTTGGTGTGCATTGAATTCAAGTTCCGCTACCGCTCCCTCTGTGCCCTGTGCTTTTATGACGTCGTCCATCAGCCGCCGCCTCCATTGGCCTCGTTTGAAATTGTTTTTCTTTCCCAGACGCTACGGATTTTAGTCTTGGAACTCGTCGTCGTCGTTGTTCTCTTCCTTGGATCTCGTTGTCGTCGTCGTTGTTCTTTGAGATCCACTATTATTGTTGTCTACGCGCACCACCGTCTTCTCCATGCACCGTCGTCATTCTATTTTTATACTCGCGCCGTCATATTTGCGCACTATCGTCTCCATGCGTGTCGCCGTTCACGTCGTGTTTCTTCTTTTCCGTCTTCCTTACGCTTCGCCATCAGCGTCTGTAGTGTTGCAGAAAAGGTATTGTCACATATTTGATCTAGTGGACCACCAACTCCGACTGAATAAAAGAGCGGGAGCGACTCTGACTGACTCAAAGAGCGGAAGCAACTCCGACTAACTCAACAAGCGCAGGAGCGACTCTGTCTAACTCAAAGAGTGGGAGCGACTCCAACTGACCCAAAAAGAGCGGGAGTGAAGTGATGGATTCCAAAAAACAGATAGTGACTCAAAAGTACCCTTCAGAGTTTCGGAGGGGTGTTAAATAAGTATTAGGGATATTTTAGTGATTCTAGTATAATGATACTTGTGTTTATTGGGATTTTATTTTATCATCTTTGTACAAATTCTAAGGGTACTACCCTTCAGAGTTTGGAAGGGGATGTTAAATGTGTTAAATTATATATCAGTTTATTATTATATTAATTTGTTACTGTGTTACACGTGTAACACTATCTTATATTATTATATAAAGAGTTTTAGTCTATCTCTAATATAAAAAAAAAAAAGATTTTGAGAGATCATTATTATTTTTTAAGATTGTATTCAATAAATTGGGTTATATTATTTTATTAAAAAATTCACTTAACAACAAAACCACTACCCTGCTCCCACCTACCACTCACCAATTTATGGAATATAACCGAACTCTCCCATTCTTAAACGACCCTTTCATTCTTGGATTAGCTACACCCACTTGCTATGACCACCCCCTTCACCTCCGTCTCTCTAAAAAAAAACAAAGCAAGCTATCAACACCCACCCACTGCACCCTCTATCTATTCAAACTCCATCTTTTGCATGCTTGTGTCAGTGGATGGGAAGTGCTGTTGTAGTGGATGGAGATTTTGTAGGGTAGTTATGTTGTTGTGTCTTTCTGGGGTAATGACATGTGTGGATGCTGGAAGTAGTGAGGGAGAAGGGGATTCAAAAAGAAAAGAAGGAAAATAATGCGTCCAACCCTTGTGCAATCCTATTTACAGATCACATTTATCTTATATCATACACTTTATCATTAAAGCACATAATATTATATAAAAAGAAATATATAATAAGATATGTTAACATATTTTTTTTTTATAAAATATTTTTTTTTACTCCATACATCATGTAAAAACTTTATAAATTATGATATTATAATATATATCTCACTATCATAGTTTATGAAACGGTAAAATGGGCTGTAAAATGAATTGAGTGTATCAGCGCTCAAAGAAGATTGTTTGGATTTGTGCATATGAATGGGTGTTTATGTGTTGTGTTGCTGTGCGGTGTGATTTTTGTACATATGGATTTAGGTATATGGCTGGTGGTGGCTGTTTTTTCTTGCTCCCTTTTCACTCGCCCCTCTTTTTTCTTTTCAACCACTCCTTTCATCCCTTTCACACCATTTGTAATATTACTAGTCAAGAACAACAAACATAAATAAGTATTATTAACTTCTCAATATAAAAAATAACAATAACTTGATAAGAATATGAGGAACATTCCGAGATCAAAAAATTGTGAGCCATTGTAAGAACATTGGATAAAAATTAAGCCGTCATCCAAAAAGTTTATATGTAAAAGAATCAATCATTTGATCAAACAATATCAAGAAAAAGAATTGAACAAACATAAATAATTTCATAAATAAAAACAAATGGAACAAATGATCATTGTTAACCATCTAAAATAAAATATTAAACAAAATAACAATGAACAGATAAACATGATAAACTAATAAACTTTTCACATGCACTCATTGTAATGAAGCATATAAATCATTGAATTTTTTTAAAACATACTATAAATGAGCCTATACATTTTATTGGGTTATATGCCTTATTTTAAATAAAATAGAATTAAAAAAAAAAAGTGTGGAATGTATTTGGGACTGAATATGCATGAGAATGAGTCTAATGCATAAGCCTAGCACTGAATTAGCTCTCACAATATAAAAGCATATTCTATGTAACTTTCTTTTTAATCAATTTATAGACAACTTCATTCTTAGATACTGTAGTTTTAGAGTCCATCTCCTTCTCTCTTCTGATGCTCGGTTCCTCCAAACAAGTTGGTTAATATAATATAATCGCTTTGATGAGATTTTTCATAACTCTGTTTTCATATTTCAAATTATGTTTATTATTAACTATTTATCTGGGTACCCGCATGTCTTGTTGTTTGACAACAAATAAATATGATAAAAATGAATTTTCTTTCATATCACGTATTCATGATTACCTATTTTTGTCTGAGTATCTACAGTTTTATTCTCTGATGACAGAAACCATGCAATATAATATTCAGATTTGATGCTGAATCTATAAAAATTCACGAAATAGTTAGTTTTATAATCATTGATGAAAATATAATTATGAAAATAAAAACTGAAACCGTAGTAAAGATTTACCATAAATAACTTTATGGGCTAAAAAAATATATATTTATTTTATATATGCATAAATAACATTAAAATATTTATTTTATAATTTTATAGGTATCTTAATAGTCTTAAAAAAAAATTTGAAGTCCGCGAGTCATGTTTTAAGACCAAGGACTCCGTTATAAATCTTAAAGGAGAGATATGCTTGTAACATAGATAGGGGTCTAGTAGTAAAACTGATATAAACTGAGGGTGAAACTTCAAGTATCCCCGAAAAAAAGTTGTCAGGGACCTAGTAATAGATACGACGGATCTGGGGGTCTATCGGAAATTAACCACGGATGCATTTAGGGGCCTATCTGCAATTGTCCACCTAAAGTTCACACTAATCTTCTTATTAGTCGTTAACGTGTGTCTGGGCGAAACTCTTTTGTCTCCATCCGACTGGTGATACATTAAAGTGTGTAAGAAATGTGTAAGAATGGACTACAAGTTTTGGCTCTCAAAAAATGAAAATAGATATAGGGCCATTTTATAAAGACATTTAATCGTAATGCTAGAAACCATCTTACACCTTTCTTTTGGTCAATATTTAACATAACAATACATGCACAATTATTTTAAATGAAGTATACCTTCTAATATAATCAATTATACATTGCATGTGTATAACTCATCAGTCAAAATTAGATTTCACAGCATGACTGAATATATGGTAATGGCACTGTGTATTATTGTTTTTTAAATTATTTTGAGGTCTTAGATGTAATACCGGCATTATATTATGCATTATATTATTCGAGAGGAAGTTGTCATCCCACTTGATTATTCCATGCAGTTTTTGACAGCTCAACTGCTAAAGATTCCATGTTTTTTTTTGGTAATTTTTTTTTTCAGTAAGGCATTTCTTTTTGGTAAGTTAACTGACAAGTTCACATTACTCGTTACTCACCTTAAATAATTAAAAAATAGTTTTTTTTTTTTTTTTCCAGTCCATGTATGGCTTACCTTAAATACATATACATGCTTCATGCATTATGATATTTCAACCGAACAATTTGGGATTCTCCTTGGGCGATTTAGCACTTTATTTTAATAGAAAATTACTTATTTCATTAGTATATATAATATTTTTTTTCTCTAATAGTAATAAACCCGAGAATAATTTATATTTCTATCTAAACAACTGTAAAAGAAATTTCAATTGCATACTCCCCGGGCTGGTTTAGTGTGATTTTACTGCTATTCTGAACAATGACAATGAAGAAACAATATACCAGAGGAAAACTATCTAGTGAGAGAGCAGCTGAATTGCTACAAAAAATGGGAAATTTACCAACTATACACCAGTGGCCCTACTTTGTATTGAAAATCTTACAAAATCTTTACATGCATTCCCCTATTTTGTGCACTGCTTATCTCTTTCGTTTATAGCAAGTTAAGATCATCACTTACCAAAAGATACAATAAAAATCATATAGTATTTTTTAAAATATACTATATACCTGAGTTTGGCTGATACACGTGAGCTTTGGATTGAAATGGCTGTTTATTATGCAGCAGCACATCCATCGGCAGCTTCTATATAAATGGCATGGCACACCTTTGTTTCAAGACACCACACAGCAACCAACACCTAAAAATGGCCTCATCCATTGGCTTCAATGTTTTGTCTGGCCTTCCTATCACATGTTCCCCTAAAACTATTCCTAGCTCTCAGACCAAACTTAAGGTTTCGAGCATCGCGACTACTCAAAATGAAGCAGGAAGCATGATGCAGCGTGTGATCACGCTCTTCTGCTAATTCAATCGAAAACCCGAATTTGCAGGCTCCAGCGACACTGTTAATTCTTCAAGCAGAATACCAGGGACGTTGAGCTTCAAAGATCTATTGATTTCTTCTGAAATACCAGATAATTGAAAATTCTATGCATTTAATAATCCTCCTAGGATAACAAAATACAGCAGAGAAGATAAACAAATTTTAATAATCAATAATCTGAATAATGAAATGGTTTACATGCCTATTTATAGAAGAGAATCCTTAACAGATTGGATCTCAACTGATTATTCCGATCTAAACTAAAAATAACAACTACATCTTTATCTAATCCTAACTAATAAATCACAAACAAACTTCACATCTATCCTAACTAATATTCAAATTCAAATTCAAATAATAATTTAAAATTCAAATATAAATATAGTAACTAAAACAAATAAAATAAATCCTAACAAACTCTAAAATTATCAAAAATAGTAAAAATAATAAAAATTGTAAATCATCTATAATTGTCCATTTGATAGTCCTCAATGCCAATCGAATGGTTCATGATCGTGCTGCATCATTCTCTCCAAGTTTAAGAGAATTCGTCATCGAATTCAAATCCCCATTGGTAAAATTGTCACCATGAATTTCAGATATGGATTTCTTACGAACAACAAATCTTTTAGGGTGCCGCATCACATCCATTCAATCGGACCAATACTTACAAATCCAGCTTTCAAGTAATAACCTCATGAGAAGGGGTGGTGGATGTGGAAAAATGAAGGATTGCAAGAATGAATCAACAAAATGATGGTAGAGTGGGTTAAATGTTTCATGTTATAGCTTTTTCAATGGTGAAGAGGTATGAGTAACTTGAAAGGAGTCTAACGGGAAATATTTGGATGAAGTTCCAGTCACGTAAAATATGTGGGTGTTAATGATTTTGGTGGTGGAAAAGTTATGATGAGAGGTAGTAGAGAAAGACAGGAAGTAATCATTGTTACCAAATATTTGAGGGGAACTCTTGGACTCCATCTCCTTCGTCTCTTCATCGAAGACAAGTGGAAGGTCTATTTCCTCGATCTCTACATAAAAGATATGTAGAAGTCTCACATCTTCAATCTCTTCATCAAAGATAGGTGGAAAGTTCTCCTCTTCAATCTTTTCATCTTCATCGAAGATAGGTTTTGCATCTTCAATCTCTTCATATTCATCTTCATTGAAGATAGATGGACGGATCGTCTCTTCGAAAGGATTAACGAAATCACCATCAATAGAATCATCCGCTTCAGATCGCGCGGTTGGAGATCGTGGGGCTGGCAATCGAGGTCATGGAGTTAAAGATCGCTCATGACATTGCATAAACATCATCATCACCTCCATATGTCATGTGAGTGCTTCAAGTTTTTCATCCATGCACCTGTTAGCTGTTGTGATGGCTTGCTGGTGCTCCTTACGGTCATAGGCATCGCTAAGAGGACGTCTTCTCGGCGGCATGTTCTCTCTTCTTTTTTCTTTTTCTTTTTTTAATGAGATAGATCACGGATTACCTCGACGAATCGACGAGGCTCTGATACCAACTGATGCAATGTGGGATCACACTCTTTTGCTAATTCGATTGAAGACCCGAATTCGCAGTCTCCAGCGACGCTGTTGATTCTTCAAGCAGAATACCAGGAACGTTGGGCTTCAAAGATCTGTTGATTTCTTCTGAAATACCAGATAATTGAAAATTCTATGCATTTGATAATCCTCCTAGGATAACAAAATACAGTAGAGAAGATAAACAAATTTTAATAATCAATAATCTGAATAATGAAATGGTTTACATGCCTATTTATAGAAGAGAATCCTAACAGATTGGATTTCAATTGATTATTCCAATCTAAACCAAAAATAACAACTACATCCTTATCTAATCCTAACTAATAAATCACAAACAAACTTCATATCTATCATAACTAATATTCAAATTCGAATTCAAATAATTATTTGAAATTCAAATCTAAATATAATAACTAAAACAAATAAAATAAATCCTAACAAACTCTAAAATTGTCAAAAATAGTAAAAATAATAAAAATTGTAAATCATCTATAATTGTCTATAGATTGTCCTCGATGCCAATCGAATAGTCCATGATCGTGCTGCATCACAGCAGCTCAAGCGTCGTTGTTGTTCCCCGACGATCAGGGAATTACAATCCGAGTGTATGGGATCACAAATTCATCCAGTCCTTGAAAAGCGATTATACAGTACAACTACATCTAATTCTTTCAACTTCTTTTGAATAGTACTTATAATTAATAGTGGTTTTGTGTAGGGAGATATCTACATCAACCGGGCTGGGGAATTGGAGGAAGAGGTGAGGAAGCTTTTTTTTTTTTTTTTTTTTTGCTTGGTAAGAATTGAACCCCCGACCTCTCCTTGGGAGAGGGTGGTCTCGTCCACCCCGCTAAGGGGGTCTTCCACTAGCGAGGAAGTTATTTGACACAACTGTGGATCCATTAGCAAGGCTTGAGCTCATCGTCACCTACAAAAATCTTGGCATAGCGTATCACTTCAAAAAAGAGATCAAGGAAAGCTTATCAAACATATCGAACAATAAAGATGATGTTCTAGGAAAGAAGGACCTTCATGCCACATCTCTCCTCTTTATGTTACTTAGGGGACATGGCTTCGAAGACTCGCAGGGTAACACAAACTTAATCTAATCTCCTGGTGTGTGCATTAATTTATCTTAAAAAACGTGTAAAACTAAATTGTTATGGCTAGTCGATGCAGACATCTTTCAATGCTTCAAGAAGACATCGGCAATTTTATGGACAGTCTCTGTGATGACATCAAAGGAATGTTCAGTTTGTATGAAACCTCTTACCTTGGGTTTGAAGGAGAGAAAACAATGGATGAGGCAAGAGCCTTCACTGCTAAATTTCTTGAGGAGTTCTTGAAGCAGGATGGGATAAATCCAATCCTAAAAGAGCAAGTGGTTCATTCCTTGGAAATTCCAGGGCATTGGAGGGTCACAAGGATAGAGTCCTATAGGTACATGGATATATATGAAAGGCAAGGTGATGTGAACCCAACCTTACTAGAATTGACTAAGCTTGATTTCAAATTGGTTCAGAGCACTCACCAAGCAGATATCCGTAAATTGTCAAGGTAACCATAAAATCCACAAACAAGTTTTCATTGTCACCTCATCTTACAATAAAGTTAAGACTATGAATACATATTTGATGAATTAAAATGGATTGAAAAAAGATTGAATCTTTTTTTATTATCATCGGTTAGAATGAGAGAATGAAATAATGGGAATCCTTGTATTCCACTTACGGTTTAATCCCTTTATATACAAGTGTCTAGGAGTTACACGTGTAATACACTACACACATTATAAGATAACACATATAATCTAACAGCCCCCTCAAACTCACGGTGGATCATACAAAGTGAGTTTGCGAAGAAGAAACTGAAATCGAGGAATTGGATGTGACTTCGTAAAGAAATCAGCAAGCTGCTCAGCAGAGGAGATATGCGGAAGCGATAATGTCTCTGCAAGAAAGTGCTGACGAACGAAGTGACAATCGATCTCAATGTGTTTGGTCCTCTCATGAAAGACCGGATTGCTAGCAATCTGAATAGCAGACCGGTTATCACAGTGAAGAGGAGTAGGACCAGTCATAGTAACTCCTAGATCCACCAAGAGACGTCTGAGATGAACAATCTCCTTGGTGGTGATAGCCATGGCTCGATATTCAGCCTCAGTGCTGGAAAGAGAAACAACCTCCTGTTTCTTGCTGCGCCAAGAGATGATAGAATCTCCGAGAAATATGCAGAAACCAGTGGTGGAGCGTCTAGTGGTCGGGTCTCCAGCCCAATCAGCATCAGTGTAAGCCCTGAGAACCAGAGTCGAAGAGGATGACAGATAGATCGATCTAGTGATAGTACCACGCAAATATCTAAGAATTCGCATAAGAGCACCATAATGCACTGATCGAGGAGCCGAGACAAACTGACTAACAATACTGACGGCATGAGCAATGTCAGGTCTAGTGATGCAGAGATACACAAGCTGACCCACGATCTGTCTGTATCGAGTAGGATCTGAGAGGAGCTCACCATCCGTAGGACGAAGCTTCACATGAAGCTCGAGAGGAGTATCCGCACTGCGGGTATCGGAGAGGGCAGCACGCTCTAAAATGTCAGCTGTATACTTCTGTTGAGAAAGCAGAATCCCACGATCACTCTGTGCAATCTCGAGACCAAGGAAGTAGCGAAGAGTACCAAGATCTTTCATCTGAAACTGTCGACTGAGGTGATTCTTGACCCGAGTAATACCAGCGGAGTCATCGCCAGTTATAATCATGTCGTCAACATACAGAAGAAGGATTACCCGCCCCTGCGATGAGGATCGCACAAACATAGAGTGGTCCTGGTGGCTCTCAACAAAACCAGCTGTCAGAATAACACTGCGAAAACGCTCAAACCAGGCACGAGGAGCTTGTTTCAGTCCGTATATAGCCCGCCGAAGACGACAAACATGCTGAGGAGGAGTGCTGAGACCTGGAGGTGGTTGCATATAAACAACCTCAGATAAATCACCATGAAGAAAAGCATTCTTCACGTCCATCTGAAAGAGAGGCCAGCGACGAACAGCAGCAACGGCGAGAAGGGTGCGAACAGTAGTCATCTGAGCAACAGGAGCAAAGGTCTCCTCATAGTCAATGCCATACTCCTGAGTGAAACCTCTGGCAACAAGACGAGCCTTATGTCGTTCAATGGAACCATCAGGGCGATGCTTGATCTTGAAAATCCACTTGCAGCTGATAGGGGTAACACCATCCGGAAGGGGAACAACATCCCAGGTCTGTGTCTGCTCAAACGCCTGAAACTCCTCAGCCATGGCCTGCTGCCACTCAGGGTACTCGACTGCCTCTCGATAAGATCGGGGCTCACGATGGGCATGTATAGCGGTGAGATAGGCCTGGAATTCTGGAGAATAGGTACTCACTGATGCAAAGCCAAATCGGTCAAGTGGTCCAGAGTCAAAACTGAAGCGATCAGGCGGATGACGCTCACGCTGAGGGTAGCGAGTCAAGGGACGAGGATCCACATCAGAGGGAGGTGTGTTAGCCGTGGAAGACGGAGTACCAGCGGAGTCATCTGCGGAAGGAGCAAGAGGAGACACAATAGGAGGAGAACAGGGAGGACCATGGGAGTTGGCTGCAGGAGTGTGAAGAGGAGACGAAGAACCAGGAGAGTCAGCAGTGGGAATGCCAAGATGAGACTCAGGGAGAACAGAACTAGGAGTGGGCTCAAGCAGAACAGACGGCCCGAGAAGAGGTAGAGACTCAATAGGAGAGGCCTGAACAGGAGAAGGCAGAGGAGAGGAGGCAGTGGGTGTAGAAGAAAAATAGGGAACATCTTCGACAAATGACACATGACGAGCTATCCAAAAACGATCTCCAATAGGATCGTAGCAGCGATATCCCTTGTGTTCGAAACTAATCCCCAAGAATACACACTTAACTGACCGAGCGGCCAACTTAGTGCGTTGATGAGGAGGGAGAAGCACGAAACAAGTACATCCAAAAGTGTGAAGTCTACTATAATCAGGTTTGGAGGAGTAAAGGCGCTCATGAGGAGTCATACCGGAGAGGACAGAAGAGGGAGTGATATTGATAAGATGAACAGATAGAAGAGCAGCCTCAGCACAGTATGTGCTGGGGACTGAAGAGGAAAGTAAGAGGGAACGAGCGGTCTCAAGAATATGGCGATGTTTTCTTTCAGCAACACCATTCTGCTCATGAGTATAAGGGCATGATTGCTGAAAGAGAGTGCCATGAGATTGAAGAAGAGAACGCATCGTGGAAGAAATATATTCTCGAGCACAATCAGACCTAAAGATTTTGATACGAGTCTGAAACTGGGTGTGAATCATAGTGGTAAAGACCTCATATATCTTTGGGACCTCAGATCGATGACGCAATAAATAAATCCAGGTAAAGCGAGAATAGTCATCAATAAAACTGATATAATACGAAAAACCACTCTTTGACGTGATATGAGAAGGACCCCAGATATCAGAATGAACAAGCTCAAATGGACTAGAGGACTGATGATTACTAGAATGGAATGGAGTAGCAACAGGTTTGGCTAATTTACAGCCCTCACAAACAGAAAGAGGAGAGAAAGAAACATGACCTAAATCACCAGACTTAATAAGGTCTTTAAGACGAGATTCAGAAACATGACCTAACCTCTTATGCCACAAGTCAGTATCAGAGGTGACAGTGCCACAGAAAACTGAGGGATCAGGTACAGGAAGATAAAGATACTCCACATAATACAGTCCGCCAATCCGACGACCAACACCAATCCTCTGCCCTGAACGTGGATCCTGCACAGAACACCCAGAAGAGGTAAAGGTAACGGTGAATCCAGAATCACACAATCTACTAATAGACACAAGATTCATGCAAAGCTCAGGAGCATGCAAAACAAATGGTAATGAAAGGCGGCCAGTAGGGTGGGATGTGGTGGTGATCGATCCACACTGCGTGATGACTAAAGGAGAGCCATTAGCAGTATGAATCGAAGGGAGGTGTGAGGGTGCAGGTGAGCATGCAGTGAGGATAGAACTATCAGGAGTCATGTGATGTGAGGCACCCGAATCAAAAATCCAATAAGCAGGAGTACCCATAGTAGAAGACAAGGCAAAGGGAGTAGAAGCACCAGAAAGTGACTGCTGCAGAATCAGGTGGTCTAGGCGCTGACTGATCTGGACAAGCATATCCGAGTGTGACTGAATGGAGGCAATCGAAGTAGCAGTCGTAGCAACAACAGGAGGAAGATGATGTCCTCGGCCTTTCGGTTGATAGCGCTGCTCAGAAGGTTGTCGTCTTGTCGTAGCAGGAGCGGCCCCCAAGATGCCCTCATAGATAAATGACGAAGTAGGCTGACGAGATACTTTCGAAGCCGGTGTCAGAAGAGTAGGGTTGCCGTTGGTTTCTGACATTGTGTAGAACCACTCGGATGAGGATCAGAAGCAGACGAGGACGTAGAGCACGAAAAATCAAGCAAAATGGACTCCTGGATCAACTTAATCGGACTTCCGGAGAGGAAGTTATGACCGATTTAGTGATTCGAAGTCTCAAGGAGGTGCCGGAGGCGACGGAGAGCGGCCGGTGGCGGCAGGGGGCGGCCGGAGGAGTCGGGGGGCGGCCGGAGGAGCCGGAGGGCGGCCGGAGTTGACCTGAGGTCGGACTCGGGTCGGGTGCCAGGCTGGGTTCACGGATCCGGGTCGGATGCTGGGCCGGGTTCGCGGATCCTGGTCGCTGAGCAGGTCTGGGTCGGAGGCTGGGTGGACTCGGGTCGAGCGCTCGAGACGATCCGAAACGCTCGAGACAAGCTGGCACGAGCTGTCTCAGTAGATCCCAGAAAATCCAAGCAGAATCAGGGGATCGGTGCTTGGGCAGATTTCTCGCAGATCCCGGGTAATCCGAGCAGGTTAAGACGCGTGGCAGGGCACGACGCAGCAGGGCGCGCGGCAGGGCACGGCGCGGTGCGCGGTAGGGCGCTCGGCAGGGCAGGACAAGGCGTGCGACAGGGCAGGACACGGCACGCGGCAGGGCAGATCTGTTGGGCGCGGCAGGGCAGATCTGCTGGGTACAGCAGGGCAGGGCAGGGCTACTGGGCGCGGCAGGGCGCACAGCAGGGCTGGGGGCGGCACGGCTGGGCTGCGCAACTAGCGGCAGGGGCGGCACGCCCAGCGGAAGGGGCACGACGGCAACGGCGACGACGAAGGATTCCAAAAAAAAAAAATTAAGATTTTTGAGGTGGTGGCTCTGATACCATGTTAGAATGAAAGAATGAAATAATGAGAATCCTTGTATTCTATTTAGAGTTTAATTCCATTATATATACAAATGTTTAGAAGTTATACGTGTAATAAAATACACACATTATAAGATAACACATATAATCTATCATTTTAAGTTATCGTTTTTAGGTGGTGGATGGACTTGGGCCTTGCTGAAAAATTGGGCTACGCAAGAGATAGAGTGATGGAACATTTCTTTTGGACAGTTGGGTGATTATGTGAGCCACAATTTTCAAATTTCAGGGAAACACTTACAAAGGTGAATTGTTTAATAACATGCCTTGATGACACTTACGGCGTCTATGGTTCACTAGATGAACTCGTTCTTTTCACAGATGCTGTTAATAGGTCATTATTTATTCTTTTCGTTTTGTTAACTCAAATATTTAACTGGAACACTTGCAGCATTACATATGACCAACTAAATCCCATAAACTCTTTCAGATGGGATCCTAATGAAACGCAAAATCTTCCAGAGTACATGAAGATACTTATTTCTGCACTATTCAAGACCACAGAGGAAATCGCCCAAGATATCATAGACGAAAAGGACGTCAATGTCATATCATACCTAAAGAAAGCGGTACTAAATTACATGTTGAAAAGAAGCTATTTCACCCATCACATATTGAAAAGAAGCTAGGATGTTGGCGGGGGAGTTCCCTTCCCGATGAATATGCGACATTTTCCAATTCTGGAATCGAATAAGACCTTGATGGATGTGACATAGTGAGCGAATGGAAGACCAAGGGCGAGATCCTTTCCCTTGAACCCTTGCAATTGTTGTAGCAGAGTCATATTCAATCCACACCTTGCGGTAGTTAAGGCTAATGACTAACCATGGGCCCTCCTTAATGGCTTTGAGCTCAAGGAGGTTGATAGAAGGTAAATCATTGCGTCCAGTAATACCCCTAATGAATTCAGCCTTGTCACTGCGAAGGAGGGCCCCATATCCGCCTCTATCTTCTGAATGAGAGCCATCCGAATTTAGTTTAATCCATCGATCCTCGGGAGGGGACCAGCTAACCAGAGTAGTGAGTTCATTGAGTTCAGAGATTGAGACTGAGAAGAAGGAAACAATAAATATGTCAACTAAATATGGTAAGAGATATCTGCAAAAGGGACTTGTGGATTGGGCAGACTGAAGAGGAGTCTAGCCAATGAGGTAGGGACCCAAGGGATCTAGGAATAAGAGATGAGATTTGCAGTCCCTTGATAAGTGCGTTCAGAATGAATTTCGAGTAAGAGCAATTAAGGAGCAAATGATCCACATCTTCGACTCTCGATCGACAGAGAAGGCAGATTGGATGGTTTTATGAATTACAAGACTTATCGATGATCTAGGAACTTCAAAGGTAAGAATTCCTAACATTAACTCATAGTCCTCAAGCTCATCAATATTTTTTTAGATGATTGACGCAATTTTTATTTTTTTTTATATGTAGCATGAGCTCAAGAGAGGAGATGTACTGAAAGCCATCGAATGTTATATGCTCGAAAAAGGAGTCTCTGAAGAGTTTGCTGTCAAGCACATAAGAGGACTACTAAGTGAAGGCTAAGAAAATGAACAAAGAATACGCTGCTCTATCACCATTTCATAGAGAATTCATTGAAGCATGTATAAACATCACCAGAATGGGACAATGCATGTATCATTACGGAGATGGTCCTGGCTGTCCAGAGCAATATGGGACAAAAAACAGGATCTTGTCCTCCTTGATCAAACCAATTCCATTTAATTTAGAATACAATAAACAAGTATCCTTCATACTTGTTAGGGAAGCTCGTGCAACACAGCAATCCATATTTTCAAGAGGACTACAAGATACAAAAATTGCAAGCCACATATGTATGTATTGCATAACAGCTTAGAGCTTTTTAAAGAAAGCTAGGCTTCTACTCTAGTAATTGAGAATGAAATGTAGATCCCTTTGAGTAGGGCCTTTTACCAATATAAATATATAAAGAAAATGTTAGACTCAGTCATTTTTTTTTTCTTGGTAAATAATTTTCATTGAATCTATATAAGTTATAAAATGTACATCAGAAACCCAAAGAGTTGGGGGTTACAGAGGCTTGGGACAACCTCAAAAGATACTCTGATATACTGCTGTTACAATAGAAGGAAGGAAAGCTTAAACTACTTTTACAAGAGAGATGAGTAAACTAAGATAGGGTGGAGCTCAGCAGAGAAGGGCGAGATGCTCTGTTTTGTAACTGGCCTTCCTTGTCTTCAAGAACAAGCTTTTGGATTTCATGGTTCATTTGATTTGGGCTTAGTACAATGGAACCAAGAGGGGATTGCCAATGCGCTAGAACATCCGCAACTCTGTTGCCTTCTCTGAATACATGGGAAATCTTCCAGTCAGTCAGAAGTGCCACCAGAGTCTTGATTTCACGCAGATCCCTGAGGGCAGCCCAGGGAAAGATTCCCTTGCCCTGTGCCCAGGCAACTGCGGTGGTGGAGTCAGATTCCGACCAAACTTTACTTGTGTTCCCCTTGCTTAGGCACAGTTCATCGAGAATGCCCTTTAGTTCCAAGAGATTAATGGAGGCAGCCCGAGTTCTTGCTGCAATAGTTTGAATGCAATCCCCGGAGGAGTTTCTGGTGATAGCTCCGTATCCAAAGCGATCCTCAGATAGAGATCCGTCTGAGTTAGCCTTTACCCAATCAATAGGAGGAGGTGACCACTTCACCTGGACAGTGATAGAGGTCTTTTGAACCAAGAGAACGCTGAAAAGATCCCCGCAGGCCTTAGACAGAAGAGAGCTTGAATCCTCACAGAGATTCCCAATGAATGTTGCCTTAGTTTCAGAAAGAATCACTCGTACTATAAGGGGCTTGTTTGGGACCGTGTGACAGAAAATCTTTTCATTTTGAGCTCCCCAAATGGACCAATATGTTGGTATGAGTAAAAACTGAAGAATCTTCTTTTCATCATCAGTGGTTGCACATTTAGTGAACCAAACTAAGAAATCTCCTATCCCCTCATGTCTTACCCTTGGGATCTTCAAAGACTTAAGTATAGCCGTCCAGATATAGGCTGCATAGGAGCACTTTAGAAACAGATGAACAGATGATTCTTCATGGCTATTGCATAGCATACATACATTTAATTGCACGAGCCTCCATCTGAATAACCGATCACGTGTTGGGAGTTTATTCAAGGCAGCCTACCAACAAAGTAAATTGCGCCTGGGAGGTTGAATTGGATTCCAAATTGATTTCGTCCAGTCCAGAATTGTTCGAGACCTTTGAATCATTTGCCATGCTATAGAGCAAGTAATATGACCTGTTTTGCTCCCCGTCCAGACGAGGATGTCTGATCCACATCCACCAATACCAAGCTGAGAAATTTCATCCCGAACATAATCAAATTCTGAAGGCCATAGAGCCAGCTTACACCACATTCCATCTTGAATGAATGCTGCCACAAATACTTCACTTGGAGGGCCCCAGGTAAGTAAAGACTGCCCATTGAAATGCTTTTGAAGCCCAAAACCCTTCATCTAAGGGTCATGCCAAGCATTAATAGATCGTCTTTCAAAAATAATGTATTGGAGATGATTTCTCATATTTTTTATTTTTGAGGTTAGACAAGAGATTGGGCGGGTTAGGCGTGATTTAGGGGGGTAGGCAGGCCCAGGCGTCCATTAATTAACATGCTATTAGGCTGGTGGTCGCCTAGATCCATCTTGACCACCTAGTCACCTAGGCGCGTCGCCTAACCGGACCTAAGGAATAAATGAATTACGGATTAATGACTCAATTGAGAATGTGGTGTGCAACCCAGGTAACTAGGAAACAAACTTTGATATCAGCTATAAAAGTTAAGAAGCTTTATAAGAAGGAATAGAAGAAAATGAACAATGAAAAATTGACAATTAGAAAATGGTTTAGGAAGTTAATTGATCATATGATGGCTTTTTTTTATTAAACGAAGATAACAATGACAAACAATGAACCAGGCCAGCAAGAGCAGTCTTGAGCTTGCTTTTATCTTGCGAATAGATCTGATTGTTTCTTAGAATATCTCCGTAATTATGAAGTACCTGCGCAATGTAGTATGGTCAGGAGTACATACAAAATTTTCAAGTGCACAGAAAGATGATGAATTAGTAAATCAACAAGGCTATACTCAAAATATTGATAACTAGGACAAACTCCTATTTTACAGCAATAGACTCAATAAATCATACAAGACATCTACAGCCAATACCAAGATGCCTGAGACAATAAGCAAGAAGATTTCTGAAATAAGCAGGTGAAATATGAAACAAGAAAGACTACGAGACATGAAGTCGTGGATATATGACATATTCGATAATAAAGGATTTCTAGTTTCTAGTTCAGCCATAAATCAGTGACATGTTTCTCCTTCTTCTTTGTGTGTGTGTGTGTGTGTGTGTGTGTGTGGGTGGGGGGGGGGGGGGGGGGGCGAGAAAGTAAATATTTTATAACTAAGGGCACGTTTGGATGCAGTGCTTATTTGTACGTGTTTTCTTGCACGGAAAACACTGGTACACTGTTTGCACATGTTTGTCTGTTTTTATAATGTGCTGTTATTTACACACGTGTTTCTATTTACAGTTGTTTGTCTTGTGAAACTCTTTGATTCTATAAATTTGAAAAATATTATTTATCATGTACATGCATTAATATCAAATTATGAATATAAAAATATAATAATAATAAATAGGTCAAAATTATTAATAAATTTTATTTAAAAAACATCTAAGTCTCATAAAATTATAAAAAATTGACTAAATAATCTTATCACCTAAATTATTTTCAACGTTCCCTTTGTTTGTTCTATTTATATGTAATTATTTAAAAAAAAATAAAAGTTAAAGAACATTTAAAAAGTTCAAAAAATAACAATATCACCTAAATTTTTTCCTACATAATAGATAATCTAACTTTTTTTTTAAATTAAACATATGACCAAAAAGTTCAGAATTAACCTTATCTAATCAAATCTTAACAATTTCTACATCAATTTCAACGTGGCCTTTCCTATTTTGATTTGGATTATATAAATTTTATTATTTGGGATAAGTTCAAATATCTTATCAAATATTTATTATTTGAAATAACCTTATCACTTGGAATAATGTCATACACATAAGATTATTCTATCTCTTTTTCTTTTTTGTAATATATATATATATATATATATGACAAATTCATAGTTCAATATCATCTTTATGTTATCAAATCTTTTCAATAAAATATTCATCATGGCATTTGTTTTGCTAATTATCAGATTCATTAAAATCCATACAACCCTTAAAAATTCTATTTTAGTCAATTTTAAATCATATAATATATGTATTTTTTTTAATAAAATATCATGTATAACATAATGGCATGCATTAATAGGATACTCAAATTAGATGTTCTTAACATTTTTTTATTAAAAACTATGAATCTAACATTTTAAAAATGAGATCTTTTTTTTTAATTATAACATGAATTCACAAATATAAATTTAAATTCACACTATATTTGTAAAAAAAAAAAAAATTTTTTTTTTTGAAGCACTAACACAAATGGAATAAAAAAAATGAGGCAGATAAAAAAGACACAAATGAAATCCACGTCTAAAATCACAAAATTAAATTTTAAAAAATCGAAAATCTAACCTAAAAACAAGACCCAAATAAGGAACAAATAGAAGTAGGATCAACCCGCAAAAGAATTTTTTTAAAAAAAGACCCGAATGAGACCTAGATCTAAAATCCCAAAATCAAGAAAAAAATTAAATCAAACTGCAAAAAAGATTAATTAACCAAAAATAAAGAGAAAGATCATTGGAAGAGGAATACTTGCAAAAGAAATAATGTAAAATGAGATGAGGAGATGGAGAGTTAGGGAAGAAGAGAGCGAGACTGATGGATTGTTTTTTACGTGAAAAAGTAACTCCCGTGTGCAAATAAATGTTGTTACAAATGAAAACACATGGGTTGATTGTGATTTTGTTTACCCCATAAAAAGATGTAAATGAGATCACCGAGCATTTATTTGATACCCCTATTTATCTTAACCAAATATTTATTTTTGTTTGACCCAGTGTAAATAAGAACTTACCCCATTTGCACCTTATCCAAACATGCCCTAAGTGTTGCAAACCTAGTAGTATTACAAAGGGCAAAACGAAGAACGTAAAATAAAACCAACAATGGAGAGCTGCAGTAGACGAGGCATCAACATCCGCAGCCACGAACAAGCACATCCTCACTCATCGATTACAAGTTTGCCTCCCAGGTTTCTCTTTCAACCCTTAAGTTACTACATCAACTGAGGATGCTTGATCAGAGAATGCATGAGAATAAATTGCTTGCAGCATATGGATAATTGGTTACTGGTCCACCCATAATCACTTGTTTCCCAGATAGAAGCCACATAAAATGTTGTTGACCAGGCTTAAATTAAAAGAGTGATGTGGTGCTCAAGTGTACAGATACCAGATGCATCATGTTATTACAATTTTCCAACAGGAAGAATGTTAGAGGACAGTGTCATACAATAAAAGAAGTATGAAAAGTTCCATGTCAACACCAGGTCATTACACCCTCCGACTCTATGAATTCAACCAAAAAATATAACATTGGTTTTATGCTATTTGAATTGTTCACCAATATGAATATCATTTGCGTAACTGCTAGTCCAAAAACTGGGAACAAAAAGGAAGAAGTGACAAAAAGTAGAGCGGGAATTTCGGAATATACATACCCGCTATAATTAAGTGCAGTAAATGAGTTCATAAGAGAGATCAAAGAAGAAAAGAGAGGAAGAAAGAATGCAGATAAAATGGATTTTAATACCTGTCAAGAGATATAACTTAAGAGGCAGGATCTATTTTATTAACCTCATTTTACTGATACAGGATTGGTGCATGTTACGCACTCTCAGTCTTTCTCACAAAAAAATGTACTCAGAATCTTCAAGATGGAATAAAAAAATAAACAATGGCCATGCGTTCTACCTTGAGGATACGAAAAATTAAAGGTAGCTAATACTGATGGGGAAAACCAATGAATAAAGGCCAGTCACAAAGAAGCTCACCGACTTAACCAACCATATTCACCATGCTATGGCCCTCTTCTCAACTCCTTGGGTCATTCCAGCTATCCTTATTTATTAACTTTCAATTTGACTGAGTAATCAGTTGTACAGTTGACATAAACAAAATTATAGGACCAGCAAACTTGATATCAAATAATAAAACTTAAAAGTCAACCTGAATAGGACTTGAGTGTGACATGGTACTCAGGCTAAAAAGGAATGCTTAGATAGAAAAGCATCGTTAGCAAAACAAAATGCACAGAAACACATTAAACATTAGACATACCAGCCATGCAGGAACAATAGATACCATGCCACTGTTAAGCACCCATATGCAGCATTTATCAATGTCAACCAGCTGCATCTCATTTTTGGATTATTCCTTTCTAATCTAAAAAAAAAAAGCATCCAATTCTCCATTTTTGCCGAGATATTATGTGTGGCCCGTGTGGTGTTGAGGAAGAATCTAGCAAACATCTATTCTTCACATGTTCCTTTAGCACCCAAATATGGAAGAAGGTTGGGGAAGCCCTTGGAACATCTTACCCATTCTCGGATATGGAAGGTATGTGGAAGTGGTTCTAGGATCGTAGGAAGAAAGGAGATCGAAGTAATATTGCTAAGCTTCAATGGTTGATTCATCATGCAATTTGTTGATCCATTTAGCTTATGTGCAACGAGAGTGTCTTCAAACACAAAAATGTTTATTGAGAAAATACTTGGGCCAAGATTTCACTGATGCTTACGGACTGGGTTAAATTCATTTTGGAGGAGCCTTCGCCTAGATCTTTAATAGGTGATGTTTGGGGGAGAGGATAGCTTAATTTCTTTTTCATAATTCATTGTATTTGCCTTTCTTATTATCTTGATGTAAGGAGATCCATTGTCTCCTATTTCGAGGGTTTCTTGCAATAAAAAAATTCTCCATTTTTGCCCCTTGTTTATTCACTTCCTCTCGTTGAGCAATGAAATAATAACCACACTATGCAAAGCTAGTTTCTCTCCAAAACTAATGCACACAATACAAGGGATAAAGAATTCTAGAATTTAGATAGAAATGCAGTACAAATTCACAACAAATTCAGTAAGAAAGTTATCATCAAGCAAATACAAAAAAATCACAAATGAACAGAGTATCCAAATTTAGAGCATGGTTAAAAATCAACATCGAAAACACATATATGATTCAACAATGACGCCCATCAAAATTATAATAATGTGATCAAATACCACATATGGCATACAAATGTTAATATAGGCATATCAGGTAAGATCAGTTTGACCTGGGTATTCTACTCCCATCTCCAACATCGCCCATTAGTTACATACCTTTTCAGCATACAGGAGAAAGGAGGACGAGCAATTCAGGACAACCAGGTCAAAAAATTTGAAAGCCATCAGTCGGACATCTACATATAGATGTGTCATTGCATTGAACATATAAGCCATTATTGAGGAGACAAGAGACCCATTCAAATCCTAAATAGGGGGAAAAATAGGACAAAGTATTAAAAGAGATGGTATAATCTGCTGTGCGCTTTTCCAAAGAGTTGTTGCTAAGCAATAAATATAATGACCAAAAAATCATGAGTATTACAGATCATGAGAAAAAATTAAAGTCTTCCTATACTAAGGCACTGTGACCATGTAGGCACTATTTACTGGCACAGACTCATATTCATGTCAATCTGTAAGCTGCTGGTTTTCTATGAAAGGTTCCTCTCCATTGATCCCCTCCTCTCTCTAAAATAAAAATAAAAATTCCCTTAGTCACCTGTTTTTTTCTTTTGAGAATTGTAGCCTCAACAAATCTCTAAGTAGTTAGTCAAAGCATTAATTGAAATAATCATGCATTGACCGTATTAAAACACAAATCTCCTCACACTCTTAATGGTGTTGAGGATCTACATTTATAGAGATGAATACAAGAAGTTACAAGAGGAGTTACAAGGAGTTATAATAAGTAGTTATAATAAGTACTAACTACTTATAAAGAGTTATAATTTATTTTATCTAATACGCCCCCCTCAAGTTGAGCGTTCTTGAACTCTCAACTTGTCTTGGATAAAATGATGACGAATTGAACTCAATGGCTTGGTCATAATATCTGCTAGTTGATCCTTTGTCGAAATAAATTTAATATGAAGATGGCCAGCAGAAACTTGATCACAAACAAAGTGATAATCAATCACCACATGCTTGGTTCGAGCATGAAAGATTGGATCGGCACAAAGATATGTTGCCCCTAGGTTGTCACACCATAATGTTGGAGCAGTAGAGGTTGGGACACCAAGATCTTTAAGCAAAGATTGAAGCCAAATGATCTTAGCGGTTGTATTAGCAATGGCACGATATTCTGCTTTAGTGGAGGATCTTGCAATAGTGTGTTGTTTCTTTGCAGCCCATGAGACTAAATTCTGACCAAGATAAATTGCATAGCCACCAGTTGACCGACGATCATCAGGACAACCAGCCCAATTAGTATCACTGAAGGCTTGGATGTCATGTCTAGGTGTGTTGGAAAGATACAACCATAAGATAAAGTTTTCTTGAGATAACGAAGGATTCTTTTAACTGCTTGCCAATGCTCGGTGGAAGGATTCTGCATGAACTGACACACCTTACTGATAGAGAAAGCCAAATCAGGGCGTGTTAATGTGACATATTGAAGAGCACCAACAATGCTGCGATATAGATGTGGATCGGTCATTGGTTCACCACCCGCCTTGCTAAGCTTTGAAGACGATGCCATGGGTGTGTCAACCGGTTTGGCTCCCTCCAACTTGGACCTACTGAGGAGATCAATAATGTATTTGCGTTGTGAAAGAATGATACCAGTTGAATGAGGAACTACTTCAATACCCAAGAAGAATGATAGTGGACCGAGATCCTTCAAAGCAAATTGAGAGCTTAAAGTAGATATGACGTTGTCAATAGCAACATTGTTATTCCCAGTCAAGATGATATCATCAACATATATAAGAATATAGAGAATAATACATCCATTGTTGAATATGAATAATGAACTATCCACCTTGGAACCAACAAAGTGAAGTTGCAGAAGAGATGAGGTTAGACAATGAAACCAAGCCCGAGGGGATTGTTTGAGACCATAGACTAACCGATGTAGTTTGCAAACATGACAAGGATGGGTGGCATCAATGAAGCATGGTGGTTGGGTCATGTAGACCTCGTCCTTGAGACGACCATGGAGAAAAGCATTACTTACGTCCAATTGATGAATGTTCCAACCATGACTAACTGCAATTGAGCGAACTGTGCGAACGGTTGTCGCTTTGACCACAGGACTGAATGTTTCTGTGTAGTCAATGCCCTCTTGTTGGTTCTATCCTCACTGCATGCTCACCTGCACCCTCACACCTCCCTCCGATTCACACTGCTAATGGCTCTACTTTAGTCATCACGCAGTGTGGATTGATCACCACCACATCCCACCCTACTAGCCGCCTTTCATTACCATTTGTTTTGCATGCTCCTGAGCTTTGCATGAATCTTATGTCTATTAGTCGATTGTGTGATTCTGGATTCACCGTTACCTTTACCTCTTCTAGGTGTTTTGTGCAGGATCCACATTCAGGGCAGAGGATTGGTGTTGGTCGTAGGATTGGCGGACTATATTATGTGGAGTATCTTTATCTTCCTGTACCTCATCCTTCAGTTTTCTATGGCACTGTCACATCTGATACTTACTTGTGGCATAAGAGGTTAGGTCATGTTTCTCAATCTCATCTTAAAGACCTTATTAAGTCTGGTGATTTAGGTCATGTTTCTTTCTCTCCTCTTTCTGTTTGTGAGGGCTGTAAATTAGCCAAACCTGTTGCTACTCCATTCCATTTTAGTAATCATCAGTCTTCCAGTCCATTTGAGATTGTTCATTCTGATATCTGGGGTCCTTCTCATATCACGTCAAAAAGTGGTTTTTCGTATTATATCAGTTTTATTGATGACTATTCTCGCTTTGCCTGGATTTATTTATTGCGTCATCGATCTGAGGTCCCAAAGATATATGAGGTCTTTACCACTATGATTCACACCTAGTTTCAGACTCGTATCAAAATCTTTAGGTCTGATTGTGCTCGAGAATATATTTATTCCACGATGCGTTCTCTTCTTCAATCTCATGGCACTCTCTTCCAGCAATCATGTCCTTATACTCATGAGCAAAATGGTGTTGCTGAAGAAAACATCGCAATATTCTTGAGACCGCTCGTTCCCTCTTACTTTCTAATTCAGTCCCCAGCACATTCTAGGCTAAGACTGCTCTTCTATCTGTTCATCTTATCAATATCACTCCCTCTTTTGTCCTCTCCGGTATGACTCCTCATGAGCGCCTTTACTCCTCCAAACCGATTATAGTAGACTTCGCACTTTTGGATGTACTTGTTTCGTGCTTCTCCCTCCTCATCAACGCACTAAGTTGGCCGCTCGGTCAATTAAGTGTGTATTCTTGGGGATTAGTTTCGAACACAAGGGATATCACTGCTACGATCCTATTGGAGATCGTTTTTGGATAGCTCGTCATGTGTCATTTGTCGAAGATGTTCCCTATTTTTCTTCTACACCTACTTCCTCCTCTCCTCCTATGCCTTTCCTCCTGTGTCTTCTACACCTACTGCCTTCTTTCATCGGTGCAAAGGCGCGCAGAAGACTCTTGCGGAGGGCGCGGTGGTATTACACAGCAAAGAGAGAAGAACAACGACGACGCAAACAAATAGGGTTCGCGCAAGAAGCAAATAAAGCAACTTAAAAAAAATGAATACCAAGAGTCCTCCCCCGCTCCGATTGAAGATTTCTCAATTGGAGCGGGGAAAAAGAAAAGAAAATATTTGTGGATCTATGATTTTTTGGATGGCTCTGATACCATGTTAGAATAAAGAAAATGGAATTCTTGTTTTCACTTAGGGTTTAATCCCTTTATATATACTAGTGTCTAGGAGTTACACGTGTAATACACTACACACATTATGAGATAACACATATAATCTAACAGCAACTAATCTGGCTTTATAATGTTCTATAATGTACCATCAGCCTTTCTTTTGATTCTGAATATCCACTTGCATCCAATAACATTCATAGAGGAGTTATAAGGAACAAGTGACCATGTACCATTAGCCATGAGTGCATTGATTTCATTACCCATCGCTTCACGCCAATGAAGATGTCTGTTGGCCTCAGAGAAGCAAGTTGGTTCACGTTGGGATGCACATTCTGTAAGAAGACCATGAGGGAGTCTATACTTTGGGTTGGGAGTAGGCTGAGGTCGTAGAGAGTATTTGGGATGGTGACGTTGGTGACATGGAATATTATTGTCATGTTGAATGAGAGGAGGAGTGACTTGAATGGAAGTAGGATGTGTTGGATTATTAGAGGGAACAAAAAGTAATGGAGGTTGTTCATTATTGGGGAGAAGTGGAATATTTGTAAGTGGTGGTGTGGTGGGTATGTGAGAAGAATGAGAGAGAGTAGAATTACCAGATGTGTGCTCTTCACGAACTGACTGAGGCATCTCTATTGGGAGGAGGAATGGACCACATGGCACTTCTTGTGGGCTCCGCATCATAGATGAGTTAAAGTGGGAGAAAGGAAATGAGTTTTCATGGAAACGTGCATGCCTAGCGATGTATATCCTACGAGACGTTGGATCCATGCATCTATATCCATGATGGTTTTGACTATAACCCAAGAAAACACAAGGTATTGAGTGAAAATTAAATTTATTTTTATTGTAAGGTCGGAGATAGGGAAAGACTAAGCAACCAAAAATTTTAAAAAAGGAATAATTGGGAGATTGATTAAAAAGAACTTGAAAAGGAGATCGATTACGAAGAACAGAGGTCGGCATTCGGTTTATGAGATAAACAGATGTGTCAAAAGCAAAATGCCAATATTTTTTAGGAACACATCCATGAGCAAGTAGTGTGAGACCCGTTTCAGTGACATGGCGAATCTTTCGTTCGGCTGCTCCATTTTGCTCATGGGTGTGTGGACAAATAATGCGATGTGTGATGCCACATTTGTCTAAATGAGAAACAAGTTTACGAAATTCCCCACCCCAATCAGAATGGAAATTACAAATTTTAGAATTAAAAAGACATTCAACCTTTGCTTGAAATTTAATAAAAATATCACATACATCAGCCCGACGTTCTAAAGGATAGAACCACACATATTTTAAAAAATCATCAATAAATAAAACAAAATAATGATTTCCTTCAATTGATGGAATTGGAGAGGGTCCCCATACATCACTAAAAATCAGTTCTAAGGGAGAGGAACTAATAGAAGGAGTTGGTGGAAGAGACAACTTTGACATTTTTCCTAAACAACATGCAGTACAAGGAGGCAAGCTCTTGGGAGGAAGGGATGGAAAATGGTGTCCATTTATTATTGGATGAAGTACACGGTGATGCGGATGACCCAAGCGTGCATGCCAACATGAGACAGTGGCACACTCATCGAAGAAAGCCGTGGGTCCATCAACTTTATTCCGAATTGCAACATCAGGAAGTTTGTAGAGACCGCCATCATTCAGCCCGTGAAGAAGGATTTTCTGCATTTGTTGGTCCATTACCAACTTTCAGTCGATCTGCACCAATATAATTGTCTGCCATAGTTAGATTAGCGAGGTCTGGAGTAACATGGTGGATTGCACCAGTGTCAGGAAACCAAGTGTCAAAATCACCAGTAGTAGAGGTTGAAGGGAATGACGCAATGTTGGCCAAGGCATCGAATGGTCGATCATATCGGTAGTAGCAGCGAATAGCCACATGGTTGGAGCGCCCACAAATTTGACATTTCTCTCTATTTTGAGAATTTATAGGTGTTAGGAGAAGACCACTTTTTGAAACAAAGGATCGGTTGTTGGATTGAAAACGAGTATTAGTAGGTTGGTTGTTATTGGGTGGAGTTCTCTTGTTGAAATTTCTTGTAGAAGATCCACGATAGGCAACATTGGCAGAAAGAAGAATAGAAGAATATGTTTCTTTTCCATGAAGTCTTATTTCATGGCTAACAAGTAGGCTATGGAGTTCAAGATATGAAACATGTTGAGGTCTAGCAGAAAGAGCAGTGATCATGTCACTAAAATCACCACCGAGGTTGCGAAATATGATGGCATTAAATTCATTTGGATCAAGAGGTTTGTTTGCGGCAGCAAGTTGATCGGCAATAAGCTTGGCTTTTTGGAGATAAGTAGCAACAGGAAGATCACCTTTGGAGAGTGTTTGGAGTTGAGTATGTAATTGAAGAATCCGCGTAGGAGTAGGGGTTCCAAAAGCTTGTGCAAGACATACCCATGCTTGATTAGATGTAGTAGCACCAACCACATGAGGAAGAACATCTTCAGATAAAGATGCAATAATCCAACTGAGAAGCATTTGATCCCTTCTACTCCAAGAAATGAATTCTGGATTGGGCTGAGAAGAATCACCATTTGTTATTGTAGGTAATGGAGGACTGTCAGTACCATTTATGAGGTCTTCTAAGTCATGAGAGATAAGGATTGGTAGAAATTGGGTTTTCCATAATAAATAATTATTGGGAGTCAGTTTGAGAGAAAGAAATTGAGTTGGGTTAGGCATGGGAATTGTTTGAGTTGATGGATTGATGATTGTTTCTTGATGAGTATTGGAAGTAGAATGAGATGAGGCCATAGGATAAGGATCTAAGTGTGCTCTGATACCATATTAAAACACAAATCTCCTCACACTCTTAATGGTGTTGAGGATTTACATTTATAAAGATGAATACAAGAAGTTACAAGAGGAGTTACGAAGAGTTATAATAAGTAGTTATAATAAGTACTAACTACTTATAAAGAGTTATAATTTATTTTATCTAATAGACCGTTTGTAGTAATTATGCTAAAATGCTCTAAAGAACCAAGCCTCGATCTCAAACATATATCCATTTAGATGATGAACAAATAATTTCATAAGCATTAAAAAATGAAGATATCCTGACAAACCTCTTTCAAAATAGGAAATATCACTTTCTTGAAAAGGTTATGAAGCTCTTCTCGAATCACTGCATCATTATTATAAATACGCTCTCGCAGCTTCTGTATTATGGCAAGCTTGTGAAGTTTAATCTCGGATTGAAATTTGAGGGCTAAATCTTTAATTCCAATCAACGCAACTTCATGAAGGTAAAAAAAATGTTTAATAATGCAGGCATGCTAATAAATGTGAATTGAAAAGAATAATTATGCTAACAAAGCATATGACTTGGAATTGGATATGCCTTTTAGTTAAAACAAGTAAATCAGCATTCATAAAAAAAAAAAAAAATTGTTCATGAGTTGTGATTGTCTCAAGAACTCGAAATATATACTGTAGGACAAAAACGCAAAGCAAATTATATGACAAAGCATGTACTAGGAGTTAGCAAAAACCATGCAAAACTACGAAATAAGGATTCATAAGGAAACAAGCGAAGTGTTTCATTTTGATTGTTGTAAAAAGAAAATATGAGATAAGGGTTGTGTTGTTCTCACATATATGCATTTGAATACAACCCCACCCCCCCCCCCCCCCCCCCCCCCCCCCCAACACACACCTCCCTTCATTAATGATATATCATATAAAAACACATCAAGGGCAGCATGATCTTCAAAGGGAATTCATGGCTTTGTAAATTTCTTAGAGCCAACCACAAACCATCAAAAGTGACCATGTTAACGATGATGTTGGTGTTGATGATATTGAAGCGCTGACCATTTCCACGGGGGACAGTGCCTCTTGACAATATTATCAGCTTTTACATGCCCACTAGCACATAGAAGGACTGAATAAACATGTCTACTTGTCCAGCACATGTAAGGACAGCAAAAAACAGTTTTCCATTACGGATTTCTATGAAAAGCATGGTTAGCGTGCAAAACATCAGGATCACCAAAGCGATTATTCTTATACAATATAACAAACTGAAAAAGTTGCCAGCATGAGGCATGTACACAGAGGCACTTGATAAGAAAAACCAAACATCATTACATCAATTTTTGTTAAATGTGTTAAATTATATATCAATTTGTTATAATATTAGTTTGTTAGTGTGTTACACGTGTAACACTATCTTATACTATTATATAAAAGACTTTAATCCCTCTCTAATAGAACAAAAGTTTTAGAGTTTCATTATTATTTTCTCTCTTTTATTTCTAACATAGTATCAGAGCCACCTCTAAAATCCTAGATCTATTTACAAAAAAGTTTTATTTCTTCTTCCCCGCTCCGATTGAAGAGTTTTCAATCCAGCCCCAATTTAGTCTCATACGGGTCGATAGAACATAGCATATACTCACATTTACAAGTTATATGTTTTGATATAAATTTTTCACATTTTTTATAAATGCATCCATGGAATTTGTTAGAGTATTTGTTTCTTTTTTTATGAAAGCATGTACATCATTAATTAAATAAGGTATAATATTTTTACAAAATTCAAAACATGTGTAGACTGGAATTGAAAATGAAAAAGGACAGTACATAACATTATCCAAAACCAAAACTGATGGTTCCTAAAAAATTTTTTTTATAACAGGGAAAATATGTTCCCGTAGTTTTTAACTGAGTGATTTAAAAAATATGTTCCACAGTTTTTAATTGAGTATTTTATTTTATATGTGGATACGAATTTTAGAATAATTTTTTAAATTTTTAGATACGAATTCAAATCAAATAGAGATATTTTTTTGGGGATAATTGACGTAATTGTGACGGTGTTTTCCCAACATAACACCTCCTATGAATTGGCCAGATCAAAACATGTGAAAACACACTCGAAATAATCAGATGATCCGGTGAGCCTTCAATGTACGCTCGGTCAATAGATAAAGAAATATCCATCGTTTGATGTATAATCAACGGTCAGATTATTTTATAGAAAATCTATGATTCTCATTCAATTAAATCTACGACAAACTCTAAAAATCAAAATCAACCGTAAAAGATCAAAGATTTTTGTGTCGGGGAATTTCAGACAACACATTCTCTTTAGCTGTCAATTAGTGAGAACAGGCACTTCATTAAGTAATTGTAAACACGAATTTCCATGACAGACAGTTGGATTAGTTCCGTTGGGAATTCAAAATTAATTCCAAATTTGAATTCTTTAAAACACTATATATATATAAGAGATCGATCGATCGATCGATCGGGGAGACTCTCTCTGCATCACCAAATTGAAAAACCTCAACCACTCATCTCTGCTTTTTTTTTTTTCATTGTCTCTTCTTTCATGGCGCGCAAGAAAACAAAGATGGTTTACATCACCGACGATGTGACTCGTCGACGCACCTTCGCCAAGCGGAAGAGGTGCCTCCTCAAGAAGGTCTACGAGCTGAGCGTCCTCTGCGACGTCCCCGCTTGCGCGCTCGTCACCGCTCCTGGCGAGCCCAACAACCAACCGGAGATTTGGCCTTCCATATTCGACGCCGACAATCTGATTGGTCGCCTCCGAGACCTCCCCGCGTCGACTCGGGACAAACACGACCTCGACCAGGAGAGGTTCCTGTCGAAGGAGGTCGAAAGGCTGAGAGAGCAGCTGGGGAGGCTCGAAAAGGGTAACCGCGAGGCGGAGGCGAAGGTGGCGCGGATGCGATGCCTCTGCGGGGAGGACGTGCAGGGCGGCGCAGACTTCGGTGGACTGGGCTCTCTTGTGGAGGAGGAAAAGACAAGCGCCGTCGTGGAGCGTATCGAATGCTTGAATGGCTTATCGTATCTGGCGTCGCGGCCGGTCTCAGATGACAACGTTCATGTGGAGTTGCCGGTGGTCACAGAGGAGGCGGTGGACGCGCAACCGATGATGGCGGATGGGTTGGTGAACAACATGTTGGGCGGTGGTGGAGACGTCTACGACAACAAAAACGACGATTGGTTGTACTTCTCATTCGACTTCAACAGCTGCGACAACTTGTCTTCGGTGTTCAATGACTTTGGGCCTTTATTTTGATAGTCTGGGCTCCTTTTGGGAGATGATGTTGTTCTGTTTGTGTAGACTGATTGTTTAATTGGGTTTGTGTAATATTTGGTGTAGATGGTGATTGAATTTTATTGTTGTTAGGATGCGATCAGTTCTATAATCAGTTCCGTTTTGTATTGCATTTGATTATATTGGTTTGCTCATACACACAGAGAATCTGTAATTAATGTAATTTCCTCTTGGCATCTTGTTCTTCTTTCCACATTCCATTGTACTTAGACCTGATGAAAAGTTTTATTTACAAAGTGAATCTAATTGTAATTTGATCCTTATCATATACACAACTCACAAATTCTGTCTATGAGAGAGTATTGGACCAGAAAAAGCTAAGTTTTTTTTGGTAGATCACCCTCTCCAATGAGAGGTCAAGCTAGCATAAAATTATATTACATGATAAAAAAAAAACTTTACAACTCATGCCCACTGCCCAGTAAAGGTAATGTGTCCCTGAGTTGATTGTATCTGATTAGTAATTCACCTATCTTGGAGTTCCACTATATGATGAGTGATTTGAATTGATATATCCAAATGGGCTAGCACATTTGATCCTTTTGCCAAATTCTCTCAATTGTCCTAGCACATATTCTAGCCAGAATGGCAGAGATACAGGATAATGCAAATATTCACAGCTTTTCCTTCTCGGTTAATAAGATCTGGATACTCTGCAGGACAATTTCGGGGCTCAGGTTCCGCCACACATATCGTTGGGATGTTTACAATGGTGGTTTTCCGTAATGATTTGTTGGCAGATATGGTTGGCAAGAAATAGATGCTGGTGGTTACTCAAGCTATGTCTTATGCAGAGGAGTATGCATTAAGACGTTGGGAAAGCAGAAGGCTGATGAGGCTTTACCTCATGTAAATAAATTTCAGCCAATGTGACTAAATGTGAAGCATAGACTAACTATTACTATATCTTCCCTGGGAAAAATGTTTATCATCACAGATGGAAGTACTGACCCCAACAAGAGGCTAACTATACCTCCCCTGGGAAATATGTATATGTATATTTATGTGTATGCCTTCATATTTTCTGGACTTGTGCAGAATTTGAAGCCAAATTTTTAATAATGGGTTGAAGTTTTCTTTCATTTGGGTTTGATGTGCTCCTTTAATAAATTCTGAAGTTCAATGTCCAAGCCATTTACCTTAGTTGATTTCTGAAGTTCAATGTCCAAGCCATTTACCTTAGTTGATTGCAACATTTTTTCTATTGATTACTTAAATATAATTTGGGAGACTCTATTTGACATGCCATATGACAGGAAGATCCATCAGTAAAAGATGGGGAAAGATTGGAAAAAAGATTACTCGTAAACTTTTCTATGTTTTGGTGCGAATATTCAGAGCCTTTGCTTCCCATTTAATAAGATTTAGATATTTAAAATTGTACCCCAATCCTTCTTAGGGTCCGTTTGGATATGAATTTAGGTAGATTCTACGTTTGAAAAGTTAAAAATTCTCAAATTCAAATCCAAACACATTTTCAACATTTAGCTTTTTAAAACACAATTTTTCCTTTTAGACCAAAAAATCTTGCGGTTGAAAATCTAATAAAGCATAGCTTTTCAAAAGCTGAGTTTGAAACATAAGATTTTAAAAATCTCATAATTTCAACCTCACATCCAAACGCACCGCTTGAGGACTTAGGCAGCTGACTAACTATTACTATACTTTTCCTGGGAAAAATGTGGTTAGTCAAGCTGACAGGCTGAAATGAAGGGGAGGCGTTTTTATGCCTCACGACAGTTAGCTTTGTGTCTTCCATAATTGGAACCAAATCAAAACCTCCAATTTGTGCAAATGATAAAGGCATTAACAGAGAAAATAATGGAGGCCTTAGTGTTGTGGGATCATATGTTCCAAAAACAACTAAACAAAAATAATTTTTAGATACGGATTCAAACCAAATAGAGATATTTTTCAGGGATAAGTATCTATATTTTGAAAAGATCAAGGACACAAAAAACCAACGAGTGCTATTACACACAAATTTTTTTCCAGCCCCAATTTAGTCTCATACGTGTCGATAGAACATAGTATATACACACATTTACAAGTTATATGTTTTGATATAAATTTTTCACATTTTTTATAAATGCATCCATGGAATTTGTTAGAGTATCTGTTTCTTTTTTTATGAAAGCATGTACATCATTAATTAAATGAGGTATAATATTTTTACAAAATTCAAAACATGTGTAGACTGGAATCGGAAATGAAAAAGAGGCAATACATAACATTATCCAAAACCAAAACTGATGGTTCCTAACAATTTTTTTTTTATAACAGGGAAAATATGTTTCTGTAGTTTTTAACTGAGTGGTTTGAAAAATATGTTCCGCAGTTTTTAATTGAGCATTTTATTTCATATGTGGATACAAATTTTTAGATAATTTTTTAAATTTTTAGATACAAATTCAAATCAAATAGAGATATTTTTTTGGGGATAATTGACGTAATTGTGACGGTATTTTCCCAACATAACACCTCCAATGAATTGGCCAGATCAAAACATGTGAAAACACACTCGAAATAATCAGATGATCCGGTGAGCCTTCAATGTACGCTCGGTCAATAGATAAAGAAATATCCATCGTTTGATGTATAATCAACGGTCAGATTATTTTATAGAAAATCTAAGATTCTCATTCAATTAAATCTACGAGAAACTCTAAAAATCAAAATCAACCGTAAAAGATCAAAGATTTTTGTGTCGGGGAATTTCAGACAACACATTCTCTTTAGCTGTCAATTAGTGAGAACAGGCACTTCATTAATTAATTGTAAACACGAATTTCCATGACAGACAGTTGGATGAGTTCCGTTGGGAATTCAAAATTAATTCCAAATTTGACTTCTTTAAAACACTATATATATATGAGAGATCGATCGATCGATCGGGGAGACTCTCTCTGCATCACCAAATTGAAAAACCTCAACCACTCATCTCTGCTTTTTTTTTTTCATTGTCTCTTCTTTCATGGCGCGCAAGAAAACAAAGATGGTTTACATCACCGACGATGTGACTCGTCGACGCACCTTCGCCAAGCGGAAGAGGTGCCTCCTCAAGAAGGTCTACGAGCTGAGCGTCCTCTGCGACGTCCCCGCTTGCGCGCTCGTCACCGCTCCTGGCGAGCCCAACAACCAACCGGAGATTTGGCCTTCCATATTCGACGCCGACAATCTGATTGGTCGCCTCCGAGACCTCCCCGCGTCGACTCGGGACAAACACGACCTCGACCAGGAGAGGTTCCTGTCGAAGGAGGTCGAAAGGCTGAGAGAGCAGCTGGGGAGGCTCGAAAAGGGTAACCGCGAGGCGGAGGCGAAGGTGGCGCGGATGCGATGCCTCTGCGGGGAGGACGTGCAGGGCGGCGCAGACTTCGGTGGACTGGGCTCTCTTGTGGAGGAGGAAAAGACAAGCGCCGTCGTGGAGCGTATCGAATGCTTGAATGGCTTATCGTATCTGGCGTCGCGGCCGGTCTCAGATGACAACGTTCATGTGGAGTTGCCGGTGGTCACAGAGGAGGCGGCGGACGCGCAACCGATGATGGCGGATGGGTTGGTGAACAACATGTTGGGCGGTGGTGGAGACGTCTACGACAACAAAAACGACGATTGGTTGTACTTCTCATTCGACTTCAACAGCTGCGACAACTTGTCTTCGGTGTTCAATGACTTTGGGCCTTTATTTCGATAGTCTGGGCTCCTTTTGGGAGATGATGTTGTTCTGTTTGTGTAGACTGATTGTTTAATTGGGTTTGTGTAATATTTGGTGTAGATGGTGATTGAATTTTATTGTTGTTAGGATGCGATCAGTTCTATAATCAGTTCCGTTTTGTATTGCATTTGATTATATTGGTTTGCTCATACACACAGAGAATCTGTAATTAATGTAATTTCCTCTTGGCATCTTGTTCTTCTTTCCACATTCCATTGTACTTAGACCTGATGAAAAGTTTTATTTACAAAGTGAATCTAATTGTAATTTGATCCTTATCATATACACAACTCACAAATTCTGTCTATGAGAGAGTATTGGACCAGAAAAAGCTAAGTTTTTTTTGGTAGATCACCCTCTCCAATGAGAGGTCAAGCTAGCATAAAATTATATTACATGAAAAAAAAAACTTTACAACTCATGCCCACTGCCCAGTCCAGGTAATGTGTCCCTGAGTTGATTGTATCTGATTAGTAATCCACCTATCTTGGAGTTCCACTATATGATGGGTGATTTGAATTGATATATCCAAATGGGCTAGAACATTTGATCCTCTTGCCAAATCCTCTCCACTGTCGTAGCACAGATTCTAGCCAGAATGACAGAGATACAGGATGGTGCAAATATTCACAGCTTTTCCTTCTCGGTTAATAAGATCTGGATACTCTGCAGGACAATTTCGGGGCTCAGGTTCCGCCACACATATCGTTGGGATGTTTACAATGGTGGTTTTCCGTAATGATTTGTTGGCAGATATGGTTGGCAAGAAATAGATGCTGGTGGTTAGTCAAGCTATGTCTTATGCAGAGGAGTGCATTAAGATGTTGGGAAAGCAGGAGGCTGATGAGGCTTTACCTCATGTAAATAAATTTCAGCCAATGTGACTAAATGTGAAGCATAGACTAACTATTACTATATCTTCCCTGGGAAAAATGTTTATCATCACAGATGGAAGTATTGACCCCAACACGAGGCTAACTATACCTTCCCTGGGAAATATGTATATGTATATTTATGCGTATGCCTTCATGTTTTCTGGACTTGTGCAGAAGTTGAAGCCAAATTTTTAATAATGGGTTGAATTTTTCTTTCATTTGGGTTGGATGTGCTCCTTTAATAAATTCTGAAGTTCAATGTCCAAGCCATTTACCTTAGTTGATTTCTGAAGTTCAATGTCCAAGCCATTTACCTTAGTTGATTGCAACATTTTTTCTATTGATTACTTAAATATAATTTGGGAGACTCTATTTGACATGCCATATGATAGGAAGATCCATCAGTAAAAGCTGGGGGAAAGATTGGAAAAAGATTACTCGTAAACTCCTGTATGTGATGGTGCCAATATTCACAGCCTTGCTTCCCATTTAATAAGATTTAGATATTTAAAATTGTACCCCAATCCTTCTTAGGGTCCATGTGGATATGAATTTAGATAGATTTTACGTTTGAAAAACTAAAAATTTTTAAATTCAAATCTAAACACATTTTCAGCATTTAACTTTTTAAAACACAATTTTTCCTTTTAGACCAAAAAATCTTGCGGTTGAAAATCTAATAAAGCATAGCTTTTCAAAAGCTGAGTTTGAAACATAAGATTTTAAAAATCTCATAATTTCAACCTCACATCCAAACGCACCGCTTGAGGACTTAGGCAGCTGACTAACTATTACTATACTTTTCCTGGGAAAAATGTGGTTAGTCAAGCTGACAGGCTGAAATGAAGGGGAGGCGTTTTTATGCCTCACGACAGTTAGCTTTGTGTCTTCCATAATTGGAACCAAATCAAAACCTCCAATTTGTGCAAATGATATAGGCATTAACAGAGAAAATAATGGAGGCCTTAGTGTTGTGGGATCATATGTTCCAAAAACAACTAAACAAAAATAATTTTTAGATACGGATTCAAACCAAATAGAGATATTTTTCAGGGATAAGTATCTATATTTTGAAAAGATCAAGTGCACAAAAAACTAATGAGTGCTATTATAAACAATATTTTTTCCAGCCCCAATTTAGTCTCATACGTGTCGATAGAACATAGTATATACACACATTTACAAGTTATATGTTTCGATATAAATTTTTTACATTTTTTATAAATGCATCCATGGAATTTGTTAGAGTATCTGTTTCTTTTTTTATGAAAGCATGTACATCATTAATTAAATGAGGTATAATATTTTTACAAAATTCAAAACATGTGTAGACTGGAATCGGAAATGAAAAAGAGGCAATACATAACATTATCCAAAACCAAAACTGATGGTTCCTAACAATTTTTTTTATAACAGGGAAAATATGTTCCTGCAATTTTTAACTGAGTGATTTAAAAAATATGTTCCACAGTTTTTAATTGAGTATTTTATTTTATATGTGGATACGAATTTTAGAATAATTTTTTAAATTTTTAGATACGAATTCAAATCAAATAGAGATATTTTTTTGGGGATAATTGACGTAATTGTGACGGTATTTTCCCAACATAACACCTCCAATGAATTGGCCAGATCAAAACATGTGAAAACACACTCGAAATAATCAGATGATCCGGTGAGCCTTCAATGTACGCTCGGTCAATAGATAAAGAAATATCCATCGTTTGATGTATAATCAACGGTCAGATTATTTTATAGAAAATCTATGATTCTCATTCAATTAAATCTACGACAAACTCTAAAAATCAAAATCAACCGTAAAAGATCAAAGATTTTTGTGTCGGGGAATTTCAGACAACACATTCTCTTTAGCTGTCAATTAGTGAGAACAGGCACTTCATTAATTAATTGTAAACACGAATTTCCATGACAGACAGTTGGATTAGTTCCGTTGGGAATTCAAAATTAATTCCAAATTTGACTTCTTTAAAACACTATATATATATGAGAGATCGATCGATCGATCGGGGAGACTCTCTCTGCATCACCAAATTGAAAAACCTCAACCACTCATCTCTGCTTTTTTTTTTTTTAATTCTCTTCTTTCATGGCGCGCAAGAAAACAAGGATGGTTTACATCACCGACGATGTGACTCGTCGACGCACCTTCGCCAAGCGAAAGAGGTGCCTCCTCAAGAAGGTCTACGAGCTGAGCGTCCTCTGCGACGTCCCCGCTTGCGCGCTCGTCACCGCTCCTGGCGAGCCCAACAACCAACCGGAGATTTGGCCTTCCATATTCGACGCCGACAATCTGATTGGTCGCCTCCGAGACCTCCCCGCGTCGGCTCGGGACAAACACGACCTCGACCAGGAGAGGTTCCTGTCGAAGGAGGTCGAAAGGCTGAGAGAGCAGCTCGGGAGGCTCGAAAAGGGTAACCGCGAGGCGGAGGCGAAGGTGGCGCGGATGCGATGCCTCTGCGGGGAGGACGTGCAGGGCGGCGCAGACTTCGGTGGACTGGGCTCTCTTGTGGAGGAGGAAAAGACAAGCGCCGTCGTGGAGCGTATCGAATGCTTGAATGGCTTATCGTATCTGGCGTCGCGGCCGGTCTCAGATGACAACGTTCATGTGGAGTTGCCGGTGGTCACAGAGGAGGCGGTGGACGCGCAACCGATGATGGCGGATGGGTTGGTGAACAACATGTTGGGCGGTGGTGGAGACGTCTACGACAACAAAAACGACGATTGGTTGTACTTCTCATTCGACTTCAACAGCTGCGACAACTTGTCTTCGGTGTTCAATGACTTTGGGCCTTTATTTCGATAGTCTGGGCTCCTTTTGGGAGATGACGTTGTTCTGTTTGTGTAGACTGATTGTTTAATTGGGTTTGTGTAATATTTGGTGTAGATGGTGATTGAATTTTATTGTTGTTAGGATGCGATCAGTTCTATAATCAGTTCCGTTTTATATTGCATTTGATTATATTGGTTTGCTCATACACACAGAGAATCTGTAATTAATGTAATTTCCTCTTGGCATCTTGTTCTTCTTTCCACATTCCATTGTACTTAGACCTGATGAAAAGTTTTATTTACAAAGTGAATCTAATTGTAATTTGATCCTTATCATATACACAACTCACAAATTCTGTCTATGAGAGAGTATTGGACCAGAAAAAGCTAAGTTTTTTTTGGTAGATCACCCTCTCCAAAGAGAGGTCAAGCTAGCATAAAATTATATTACATGATAAAAAAAAAACTTTACAACTCATGCCCACTGCCCAGTAAAGGTAATGTGTCCCTGAGTTGATTGTATCTGATTAGTAATTCACCTATCTTGGAGTTCCACTATATGATGAGTGATTTGAATTGATATATCCAAATGGGCTAGCACATTTGATCCTTTTGCCAAATTCTCTCAATTTTCCTAGCACATATTCTAGCCAGAATGGCAGAGATACAGGATAATGCAAATATTCACAGCTTTTCCTTCTGGGTTAATAAGATCTGGATACTCTGCAGGACAATTTCGGGGCTCAGGTTCCGCCACACATATCGTTGGGATGTTTACAATGGTGGTTTTCCGTAATGATTTGTTGGCAGATATGGTTGGCAAGAAATAGATGTTGGTGGTTAGTCAAGCTATGTCTTATGCAGAGGAGTGCATTAAGATGTTGGGAAAGCAGAAGGCTGATGAGGCTTTACCTCATGTAAATAAATTTCAGCCAATGTGACTAAATGTGAAGCATAGACTAACTATTACTATATCTTCCCTGGGAAAAATGTTTATCATCACAGATGGAAGTACTGACCCCAACAAGAGGCTAACTATACCTCCCCTGGGAAATATGTATATGTATATTTATGCGTATGCCTTCATGTTTTCTGGACTTGTGCAGAAGTTGAAGCCAAATTTTTAATAATGGGTTGAATTTTTCTTTCATTTGGGTTGGATGTGCTCCTTTAATAAATTCTGAAGTTCAATGTCCAAGCCATTTACCTTAGTTGATTTCTGAAGTTCAATGTCCAAGCCATTTACCTTAGTTGATTGCAACATTTTTTCTATTGATTACTTAAATATAATTTGGGAGACTCTATTTGACATGCCATATGACAGGAAGATCCATCAGTAAAAGATGGGGAAAGATTGGAAAAAAGATTACTCGTAAACTTTTCTATGTTTTGGTGCGAATATTCAGAGCCTTTGCTTCCCATTTAATAAGATTTAGATATTTAAAATTGTACCCCAATCCTTCTTAGGGTCCATGTGGATATGAATTTAGATAGATTTTACGTTTGAAAAACTAAAAATTTTTAAATTCAAATCCAAACACATTTTCAACATTTAGCTTTTTAAAACACAATTTTTCCTTTTAGACCAAAAAATCTTGCGGTTGAAAATCTAATAAAGCATAGCTTTTCAAAAGCTGAGTTTGAAACATAAGATTTTAAAAATCTCATAATTTCAACCTCACATCCAAACGCACCGCTTGAGGACTTAGGCAGCTGACTTACTATTACTATACCTTTCCTGAGAAAATTGTGGTTAGTCAAGCTGACAGGCTGAAATGAAGGGGAGGCGTTTTTATGCCTCACAACAGTTAGCTTTGTGTCTTCCAGAATTGGAACCAAATCAAAACCTCCAATTTGTGCAAATGATAAAGGCATTAACAGAGAAAATAATGGAGGCCTTAGTGTTGTGGGATCATATGTTCCAAAAACAATTAAACAAAAATATTTTTTAGATACGAATTCAAACCAAATGGAGATATTTTTCCGGGATAAGTATACATATTTTGAAAAGATCAAGGACACAAAAAACCAACGAGTGCTATTATAAACAATATTTTTTCCAGCCCCAATTTAGTCTCATACGTGTCGATAGAACATAGTATATACACACATTTACAAGTTATATGTTTCGATATAAATTTTTTACATTTTTTATAAATGCATCCATGGAATTTGTTAGAGTATTTGTTTCTTTTTTTATGAAAGCATGTACATCATTAATTAAATAAGGTATAATATTTTTACAAAATTCAAAACATGTGTAGACTGGAATCGGAAATGAAAAAGAGGCAATACATAACATTATCCAAAACCAAAACTGATGGTTCCTAACAATTTTTTTTTTATAACAGGGAAAATATGTTCCCGTAGTTTTTAACTGAGTGGTTTGAAAAATATGTTCCACAGTTTTTAATTGAGTATTTTATTTTATATGTGGATACAGATTTTTAGATAATTTTTTTAATTTTTAGATGCGGATTCAAACCAAATAGAGATATTTTTTTGGGGATAATTGACGTAATTGTGACGGTATTTTCCCAACATAACACCTCCAATGAATTGGCCAGATCAAAACATGTGAAAACACACTCGAAATAATCAGATGATCCGGTGAGCCTTCAATGTACGCTCGGTCAATAGATAAAGAAATATCCATCGTTTGATGTATAATCAACGGTCAGATTATTTTATAGAAAATCTATGATTCTCATTCAATTAAATCTACGACAAACTCTAAAAATCAAAATCAACCGTAAAAGATCAAAGATTTTTGTGTCGGGGAATTTCAGACAACACATTCTCTTTAGCTGTCAATTAGTGAGAACAGGCACTTCATTAATTAATTGTAAACACGAATTTCCATGACAGACAGTTGGATTAGTTCCGTTGGGAATTCAAAATTAATTCCAAATTTGACTTCTTTAAAACACTATATATATATGAGAGATCGATCGATCGATCGGGGAGACTCTCTCTGCATCACCAAATTGAAAAACCTCAACCACTCATCTCTGCTTCTTTTTTTTTTCATTGTCTCTTCTTTCATGGCGCGCAAGAAAACAAAGATGGTTTACATCACCGACGATGTGACTCGTCGACGCACCTTCGCCAAGCGGAAGAGGTGCCTCCTCAAGAAGGTCTACGAGCTGAGCGTCCTCTGCGACGTCCCCGCTTGCGCGCTCGTCACCGCTCCTGGCGAGCCCAACAACCAACCGGAGATTTGGCCTTCCATATTCGACGCCGACAATCTGATTGGTCGCCTCCGAGACCTCCCCGCGTCGACTCGGGACAAACACGACCTCGACCAGGAGAGGTTCCTGTCGAAGGAGGTCGAAAGGCTGAGAGAGCAGCTGGGGAGGCTCGAAAAGGGTAACCGCGAGGCGGAGGCGAAGGTGGCGCGGATGCGATGCCTCTGCGGGGAGGACGTGCAGGGCGGCGCAGACTTCGGTGGACTGGGCTCTCTTGTGGAGGAGGAAAAGACAAGCGCCGTCGTGGAGCGTATCGAATGCTTGAATGGCTTATCGTATCTGGCGTCGCGGCCGGTCTCAGATGACAACGTTCATGTGGAGTTGCCGGTGGTCACAGAGGAGGCGGTGGACGCGCAACCGATGATGGCGGATGGGTTGGTGAACAACATGTTGGGCGGTGGTGGAGACGTCTACGACAACAAAAACGACGATTGGTTGTACTTCTCATTCGACTTCAACAGCTGCGACAACTTGTCTTCGGTGTTCAATGACTTTGGGCCTTTATTTTGATAGTCTGGGCTCCTTTTGGGAGATGACGTTGTTCTGTTTGTGTAGACTGATTGTTTAATTGGGTTTGTGTAATATTTGGTGTAGATGGTGATTGAATTTTATTGTTGTTAGGATGCGATCAGTTCTATAATCAGTTCCGTTTTGTATTGCATTTGATTATATTGGTTTGCTCATACACACAGAGAATCTGTAATTAATGTAATTTCCTCTTGGCATCTTGTTCTTCTTTCCACATTCCATTGTACTTAGACCTGATGAAAAGTTTTATTTACAAAGTGAATCTAATTGTAATTTGATCCTTATCATATACACAACTCACAAATTCTGTCTATGAGAGAGTATTGGACCAGAAAAAGCTAAGTTTTTTTTGGTAGATCACCCTCTCCAAAGAGAGGTCAAGCTAGCATAAAATTATATTACATGATAAAAAAAAAACTTTACAACTCATGCCCACTGCCCAGTAAAGGTAATGTGTCCCTGAGTTGATTGTATCTGATTAGTAATTCACCTATCTTGGAGTTCCACTATATGATGGGTGATTTGAATTGATATATCCAAATGGGCTAGCACATTTGATCCTTTTGCCAAATTCTCTCAATTTTCCTAGCACATATTCTAGCCAGAATGGCAGAGATACAGGATAATGCAAATATTCACAGCTTTTCCTTCTCGGTTAATAAGATCTGGATACTCTGCAGGACAATTTCGGGGCTCAGGTTCCGCTACACATATCGTTGGGATGTTTACAATGGTGGTTTTCCGTAATGATTTGTTGGCAGATATGGTTGGCAAGAAATAGATGCTGGTGGTTACTCAAGCTATGTCTTATGCAGAGGAGTATGCATTAAGACGTTGGGAAAGCAGAAGGCTGATGAGGCTTTACCTCATGTAAATAAATTTCAGCCAATGGGACTAAATGTGAAGCATAGACTAACTATTACTATATCTTCCCTAGGAAAAATGTTTATCATCACAGATGGAAGTACTGACCCCAACAAGAGGCTAACTATACCTGCCCTGGGAAATATGTATATGTATATTTATGTGTATGCCTTCATATTTTCTGGACTTGTGCAGAATTTGAAGCCAAATTTTTAATAATGGGTTGAAGTTTTCTTTCATTTGGGTTTGATGTGCTCCTTTAATAAATTCTGAAGTTCAATGTCCAAGCCATTTACCTTAGTTGATTTCTGAAGTTCAATGTCCAAGCCATTTACCTTAGTTGATTGCAACATTTTTTCTATTGATTACTTAAATATAATTTGGGAGACTCTATTTGACATGCCATATGACAGGAAGATCCATCAGTAAAAGATGGGGAAAGATTGGAAAAAAGATTACTCGTAAACTTTTCTATGTTTTGGTGCGAATATTCAGAGCCTTTGCTTCCCATTTAATAAGATTTAGATATTTAAAATTGTACCCCAATCCTTCTTAGGGTCCATGTGGATATGAATTTAGATAGATTTTACGTTTGAAAAACTAAAAATTTTTAAATTCAAATCTAAACACATTTTCAGCATTTAACTTTTTAAAACACAATCTTCCTTTTTAGACTAAAAAATCTTGCGGTTGAAAATCTAATAAAGCATAGCTTTTCAAATATTGAGTTTGAAACAAAATATTTTAAGAATCTCATATATAATTTCAACCTCATATCCAAACGCACCGCTTGAGGACTTAGGCAGCTGACTTACTATTACTATACCTTTCCTGAGAAAATTGTGGTTAGTCAAGCTGACAGGCTGAAATGAAGGGGAGGCGTTTTTATGCCTCACAACAGTTAGCTTTGTGTCTTCCAGAATTGGAACCAAATCAAAACCTCCAATTTGTGCAAATGATATAGGCATTAACAGAGAAAATAATGGAGGCCTTAGTGTTGTGGGATCATATGTTCCAAAAACAACTAAACAAAAATAATTTTTAGATACGGATTCAAACCAAATAGAGATATTTTTCCGGGATAAGTATACATATTTTGAAAAGATCAAGTGCACAAAAAACTAACGAGTGCTATTATAAACAATATTTTTTCCAGCCCCAATTTAGTCTCATACGTGTCGATAGAACATAGTATATACACACATTTACAAGTTATATGTTTCGATATAAATTTTTTACATTTTTTATAAATGCATCCATGGAATTTGTTAGAGTATTTGTTTCTTTTTTATGAAAGCATGTACATCATTAATTAAATAAGGTATAATATTTTTACAAAATTCAAAACATGTGTAGACTGGAATCGGAAATGAAAAAGAGGCAATACATAACATTATCCAAAACCAAAACTGATGGTTCCTAACAATTTTTTTTTTATAACAGGGAAAATATGTTCCTGCAATTTTTAACTGAGTGATTTAAAAAATATGTTCCACAGTTTTTAATTGAGTATTTTATTTTATATGTGGATACGAATTCTGGAATAATTTTTAAAATTTTTAAATACGAATTTAAATCAAATAGAGATACTTTTTTGGGGATAATTAACATAATTGTGACGGTATTTTCCCAACATAACATCTCCCATGAATTGGCCAGATCAAAACATGTGAAAACACACTCGAAATAATCAGATGATCCGGTGAGCCTTCAATGTACGCTCGGTCAATAGATAAAGAAATATCCATCGTTTGATGTATAATCAACGGTCAGATTATTTTATAGAAAATCTATGATTCTCATTCAATTAAATCTACGACAAACTCTAAAAATCAAAATCAACCGTAAAAGATCAAAGATTTTGTGTCGGGGAATTTCAGACAACACATTCTCTTTAGCTGTCAATTAGTGAGAACAGGCACTTCATTAAGTAATTGTAAACACGAATTTCCATGACAGACAGTTGGATTAGTTCCGTTGGGAATTCAAAATTAATTCCAAATTTGGATTCTTTAAAACACTCTATATAAGAGATCGATCGATCGGAGAGAGATACCTGCATCACCAAATTGAAAAACCTCAACCACTCATCTCTGCTTTTTTTTTTTAATTGTCTCTTCTTTCATGGCGCGCAAGAAAACAAAGATGGTTTACATCACCGACGATGTGACTCGTCGACGCACCTTCGCCAAGCGGAAGAGGTGCCTCCTCAAGAAGGTCTACGAGCTGAGCGTCCTCTGCGGCGTCCCCGCTTGCGCGCTCGTCACCGCTCCTGGCGAGCCCAACAACCAACCGGAGATTTGGCCTTCCATATTCGACGCCGACAATCTGATTGGTCGCCTCCGAGACCTCCCCGCGTCGGCTCGGGACAAACACGACCTCGACCAGGAGAGGTTCCTGTCGAAGGAGGTGGAAAGGCTGAAAGAGCAGCTCGGGAGGCTCGAAAAGGGTAACCGAGAAGCGGAGGCGAAGACAAGCGCCGTCGTGGAGCGTATCGAATGCTTGAATGGCTTATCGTATCTGGCGTCGCGGCCGGTCTCAGATGACAACGTTCATGTGGAGTTGCCGGTGGTCACAGAGGAGGCGGTGGACGCGCAACCGATGATAGCGGATGGGTTGGTGAACAACATGTTGGGCGGTGGTGGAGACGTCTACGACAACAAAAACCACGATTGGTTGTACTTCTCATTCGACTTCAACAGCTGCGACAACTTGTCTTCGGTGTTCAATGACTTTGGGCCTTTATTTTGATAGTCTGGGCTCCTTTCGGGAGATGATGTTGTTCTGTTTGTGTAGACTGATTGTTTAATTGGGTTTGTGTAATATTTGGTGTAGATGGTGATTGAATTTTATTGTTGTTAGGATGCGATCAGTTCTATAATCAGTTCCGTTTTATATTGCATTTGATTATATTGGTTTGCTCATACACACAGAGTATCTGTCATTGTAATTTCAGAACTCAGGTACCTCTACAAGGCTGAAATGTGTGGAAGGTCTAATGGTGCAAGTTGTTTAGCATGCTTGTCAAGTGAGTTATTTTTGTTATTACCACAACTAGTTGTTCTTAACTTTAAGGTAGGATGTTATTAACTCTTTTGTTTATCCATAAGAAGATGTTATAACTTTTAATGGTTTAGGTAAAGCTGTGGGACTTGAAGCTTTATGATGTTATAATTAAACAGGTTATTTTCCAGCTTAGGGAAGCTGCATCTTTTTTACAATTAGCTGTCAACTTTCATGACATTTGGTTGAATGTGAAATCTTCATATTATGTGCTTCATGAGAGATTATATTGTAGTAAAAGACAATTTTCTTGATAGTTCAGTGTTGGCCAGTTACATAGTACCACTACCAGGAGAGATTATATTGTAGTAAACGGTTTTATCCCGTCACAAATGCGCTATTTTCTTGTAGTGCGGTGTCGGACTGCATGCCAAGCAGAGTTGGTCGACATCCTTCCAGATTTGTTACCTGTCCAGATTAGTATATCCGGGTCCTCACTTCCCTCTTCGATTTCGCATATCTCCTCCCATAGAGACTGTAGATCAGGAGGCCACCTAGTTGGTTTCACCCAAGTTCCATTATTGAGGAGGCAACTGACTTTAGCTTGATTTGGCAGTCCCCACATTAGCCTCTGATTTCCATTGAAGAAATCCTGAACCCATGGGACAGGATTGGACAATTTTCATCCAAGCTGAAGAACATGAAGAAGAAGGACAGGCTTCCAGATTGAACCTTTGGAGAGATACCTCTTGGTCATCCACAACTACCAAAGTGAGTGAGACTGAGTGGCAATCTCCCAATAGTGAGTGCCCATTGCAGGCTTGCTCCAGTCTAGGATCCGCTTGATGCCTAACCCTCAGATTCCAATCTCGAAATGGGCCGCCACAAAGCACGCTCAGATTCTAGCCAGAGTAGCGGAGATGGTGCGATATTCATAGCCTTTGCATCTCAGTTAATAAGATCTGGATAGTTATAGATGGGAGCTCTGCAGGACAATTTGGGAGTGCTGTTTACGCCTTTATTCTGCTATAGATGAGCCTCAAAGGTTATTTTATTTAATCATTGCTCACTTACAAACTTTGTACCTAATTCGGTTTCAGTTGATTTGGCTGATAATTACTATTCTATAGCCATTGCTTGTAGATAATTTGAAACTCCTTCAGTTGGGCTAGCTTTTGGATTGGATGGGATTGAATGGTTATTTAGCTTTTGAGTTTCCATTTGTGACCATCGAAGGTTGTTGGTTAAAATGCATGTAAGTTATCAGTTATCACCATCCCAAGGTAATGCTTGCAGGGATGTATCTGTTTGAATACAGTTTGAATACATGTATCTGTCTCACTGTGATGCCCTCGGAGGGGTCCGAAATTTTTAATAAATGTTAGTAGGCCATGGAGATACTTGAAAAGACGTATCTATGCCAGTTTGATGTCCCTGGATGGGCCCCATTGGTTTTAGTAGGTGTAAACCTCCTTAGGTGGTATGCTCAGGTCAAGGTTCACAACTTCACAAACAAAGTTTGTCATATTTGTGGCCTTTATATGAAATCATAGATCTACTTAATCAAACACATAATTGACAGGTTGAAATGAAGGGGAGGCGTTTTTATGCCTCACAATAGTTAGCCTTGTGTCTGCAAGAATTGGAATCAAATCAAAACATGCAATTTGTCCAAATGATATAGGCATTAACAGAGAAAATAATGGAGGACTTAGTGTTGTGGGATCATATGTTCCATAAACAACTAAACAGGTTTGACATGCAATTAAATTATTGTTCTTATTACCAGACATTCTTGCTCTTCTTATTATACAATTGCTTCACATAGATGGTATAATTTTCAGGTTGAAGAACTCAAATCACAGTATGGGCATATCTTAAAATGTATAGAGGTGATTCTGATTCCATGACCTTTCTTTCGCAGGTATTAATAGAAAGCTTGATACATGCATGGAAATTTATTCACATTAGTTGTATTATTTATGTTGTTGACATGGCAGATATTTTTTTCTTAAAGCCAGGAAAGATGAGTACTAGTTACCAGCAGAGAGCTCATCATAGGAAACTGTCAGTATCTTATTTCCTTTCTATTCTGTTACTAGTGATGCATTTTATATGTTTAGTTACTGGTTAAATATAGTGGCACATATCAACCAATATATCTGATTCGAATATCATTCAAACTGAACAGTTGACATTCTCCTGGAAAACAAGTTTGTTTGCAGCTTTCTGTGTCTGTGCAAAACTTATGAACAAAGTGTTTAGGCAAAACATTAAGATAAAAATTTCACTACCTTCAATTATGAAGATAGACACAGTGAAAAAGTTCCTTTCCTGGAGAAAAAGAAAATCAGCCTCTTTGGTACTTGGAAAACTAACACCCACATGCATATGGTGGTGTGTAGTCTTCTCTGTACTTGGTGATGGAACTGACCATTGAGAAATTAGAGAATTATTATTAATTTTGTTACCATCACGTTTCCTCCACTTCACAGTTGAATGTAATTTTGAAGGAAAGGCTATTTCGCTTGAAATTCAATTTAGTGCATGAAGTCTTGATCCTGTATTGTTAAACGCAAAGATCAAAATAGAAATTTTGAAGTGGTAAAGGCTCTCAAGTGTGAATAATTCAAAATTAAGGGAGGGGATCATGGACATGTATGGGGAGGTGATGGGCTTTGTCCATTTGCTTTGCTGAAAAACAATACATCTGGGGTCACTTTCATGGATTGCCTCCTAGCACTCTGTGGGCTCATTATTACAAGATGCTGGTCATGTAATGGGAAAAAAACAGATTTGGATGGAATAGGACCATGGAGATAATCCATGGCACATGAAGGACTAGTATTATTGAGCATCTCAATTGAGCTTGATGAAGGAAATGTCTACTAAGTTTCCCCGAACATGTGTCAGTTATACCTCATATTGATGATTGAGAATTCATCCCTTCATCTTCGCTTTACACTGTGTGAACCATGTAAGTGAGAAGGCAAATCCCTTCCCCATGTGTGAAGTGTTTGAGGCCTACGAGGAATATGGATGGTTAGTCCTATCGTATGATCTTTCTATGTGTAGAAAATATATTCTAAATTTTGTGAAAGCATTTAGGTCAAATAATCAATTTTATTTACAAAGAAGGAAACTCTTTCTAGATCCTGTATAATGAGTCAGTTCTATTGAAAACTCATCTAATCGTAAGCCATGTAATGCACTGAGCTTAGTATGTTATTAAAATGGCAGAAATGAAAGACTTTTTATATAAATCATGTTCTCAGTAATTTCTATATAAGTTTTTATATAGAAACTTTTCTATATGTTTTTTTGGTGTTTGTGTGTTGTTTCCCTGCATGCAGAATTGTTGTAGCCAGCAAAGTGTTCTGATGAGTTTTAATTTTTCATTTGCAGGATGGGAAAACATTAGACAATGAGTTTGAAGTTGTGGAGGGAAAACAGTGCTGAATTCGCTACAAATTTTCTGGACAGCAGCTTTCTTGCTTCCCAAAAGAACAGTCAAACAAATTGAAAGCTCTTCTGCAATTTCCTTTGGGGGGACGGTGCTAAAGCAATCTATGCATCATGCTCAGTGGAAGACGTTGTGCCTGCCATGAAAAGAAGGGGTCTTGGCTTGAAATCAGTTAAGCTTTGGGCATTGGCTTTGCTAGGTGCTAAGTTTTGGGAGATTGCTGGAAAAATAAAAATAACTTTCTTTGGGTGAATTGGATCCACAACAGATATCTAAACTCAGTTTCAATTTGGAGAGTAAAATGTGTGGAAAGCGCTTCGGAGAATTGGCTTTCCTCCCGAGACTGGATCCAACCAAAGGTAAAATATATTATTTTTCTGGATTGGGGATAAACATATGGTTTGATCCTTGGTTAGGTGGTAAGGCACTCTTTGATATTCTTGGAGAGACCTCTTATGTCTTTGGGCCTCCATGAAAAGCGACAGTTTCCTTGCTCCTCAACAATGAGTCTTGGACAAATTAAAGCCTCAAAGATGTCCGGCATCCCTCTCCCAGACATGGACAGATTTGATGATGGAGGAAGTGGGTGGACAGGGGGCTGATCTTCTCATATGGCCGGATAGCTACTCAGGTTCTTTAAACACTTTGGCAGCCTGAGATTCAATCCGTGAAAGAGCTCCAAAGGAAAAATGGACAGAATGGCTTTGGCACAGCTATCAGACACCAAAAAAATTCGTGCTGCACATGGCTTGCTTGCCTCAACAAGTCCCCAACAATAGATGTGCTGCAAGGAAAAGGAATTGTCCCAGACACCGCTTGTAGGCTGTGCAACAGAGAAGTGGAAACAGGAGCTCACCTTCTCCACATAGTTAGTCTATTAGATGGTGCATAAATGTCAGCCTGTCAGCCAACAGATGGTGCATAAATCTTTGTTTAGATACCTATATCATTTTTCCCAGGGAAGGTATAGTAATAGTTAGTCTATGCCTCACATTTATTCCCATTGACTGAAATTTGTTTACATGAGGTAAAGCCTCATCAGCCTTCTGCTTTCCCAACATCTTAATGCACTCCTCTGCATAAGACATAGCTTGACTAACCACCAACATCTATTTCTTGCCAACCATATCTGCCAACAAATCATTACAGAAAAAACACCATTCTAAACATCCCAATGATATATGTGGTGGAACCTGAGCCCGAAATTGTCCTGCAGAGTATCAAGATCTTATTAACCGAGAAGGAAAAGCTGTGAATATCTGCACCATCCTGTATCTCTGCCATTCTGGCTAGAATATGTGCTAGGACAGTTGAGAGAATTTGGCAAAAGGATCAAATGTGCTAGCCCATTTGGATATATCAATTCAAATCACCCATCATATAGTGGAACTCCAAGATAGGTGGATTACTAATCAGATACAATCAACTCAGGGAAACATTACCTCGACTGGGCAGTGGGCATGAGTTGTATAGTTTTTTTTTATCATGTAATATAATTTTATGCTAGCTTGACCTCTCTTTGGAGAGGGTGATCTACCAAAAAAACTTAGCTTTTTCTGGTCCAATACATAGAGGAGTTTACGAGTAATCTTTTTCCAATCTTTCCCCCATCTTTTACTGATGGATCTTCCTATCATATGCAAGTCAAATAGAGTCACCCAAATTACATTAAAGTAATCAACAAAAGAAAAGTTGCAATCAACTAAGGTAAATGGCTTGGACATTGAACTTCAAGATTTATTAAAGGAGCACATCCAACCCAAATGAAAGAAAAATTCAACCCATTATTAAAAATTTGGCTTCAACTTCTGCACAAGTCCAGAAAACATGAAGGCATACACGTAAATATACATATACATATTTCCCAGGGAAGGTATAGTTAGCCTCGTGTTGGGGTCAATACTTCCATCTGTGATGATAAACATTTTTTTCCCAGGGAAGGTATAGTAATAGTTAGTCTATGCTGCACATTTAGTCCCATTGGCTGAAATTTGTTTACATGAGGTAAAGCCTCATCAGCCTTCTGCTTTCCCAACTTCTTAATGCATACTCCTCTGCATAAGACATAGCTTGAGTAACCACCAGCATCTATTTCTTGCCAACCATATCTGCCAACAAATCATTACGGAAAACACACCATTCTAAACATCCCAATGATATGTGTAGCGGAACCTGAGCCCCGAAATTGTCCTGCAGAGTATCCAGATCTTATTAACCGAGAAGGAAAAGCTGTGAATATTTGCATTATCTTGTATCTCTGTCATTCTGGCTAGAATCTGTGCTACGTGGAGAGGATTTGGCAAGAGGATCAAATGTGCTAGCCCATTTGGATGTATCAATTCAAATCACCCATCATATAGTGGAACTCCAAGATAGGTGGATTACTAATCAGATACAATCAACTCAGGGACACATTACCTGGACTGGGCAGTGGGCAGGAGTTGTATAGTTTTTTTTTATCATGTAATATAATTTTATGCTAGCTTGACCTCTCTTTGGAGAGGGTGATCTACCAAAAAAAACTTAGCTTTTTCTGGTCCAATACTCTCATAGACAGAATTTGTGAGCTGTGTATAGTGTTTTAAAGAAGTCAAATTTGGAATTAATTTTGAATTCCCAACGGAACTAATCCAACTGTCTGTCATGGAAATTCGTGTTTACAATTACTTAATGAAGTGCCTGTCCTCACTAATTGACAGCTAAAGAGAATGTGTTGTCTGAAATTCCCCGACACAAAATCTTTGATCTTTTACGGTTGATTTTGATTTTTAGAGTTTGTCGTAGATTTAATTGAATGAGAATCTTAGATTTTCTATAAAATAATCTGACCGTTGATTATACATCAAACGATGGATATTTCTTTATCTATTGAGCGAGCGTACATTGAAGGCTCACAGGATCATCTGATTATTTCGAGTGTGTTTTCACATATTTTGATCTGGCCAATTCATAGGAGGTGTTATGTTGGGAAAACACAATCACAATTACATCAATTATCCCCGAAAAATATATTTATTTGGTTTGAATCCGTATCTAAAAGTTTAAAAAATTATCCAGAAATCCAAATTCCAAATATAAAATAAAATACTCAATTATGTTGTAAACTAAATAGAATATGATATATAAGAGTATATAAACAAAACACACAAGCATATAGAAGAGAAGTAGAGAGAGATTCTTATTCACTATTTGTTAATAGATTACAAGAGAGAACCCCTCTATTTATAGGGTGCATAGAGGAATCCCAAAGGTGGAGAGTTACAAGTCTATAGAGGTGAGGGGGAGATAGTAGGGCAATAATGGGAGTGTTATGGAATAGAAGAGTGGGGGAGGTTATGGAGTTGAATGAGGGGGTTATGGAGTTGAAGAGTGGGGGATGTTATGTGTTAGAAAAGTGGTGGTTATCCACCACCATATTCACAACACTCCCCCTTGGATGACCACCACGCTAAGAAAATTGCCTCATTAAAACCTTGCTTGGAAAACCCAATGGGAAAAAACCAAAGCGAAGGAAAAAGAGTACAATGTAACTTAATCGTATAATAGTGCATGCGTTTGACACTGCCTCATTAAAACCTTGCCAGGAAAACCCAATGGGACAAAACCTAGGCGAAGGAAAAAGAGTACAGTTCGCAAAATGTCATAAAAAATTACTCCCCCTCATAAGTACAAGATTTCAAGAATTTTGGTCGCAAACTCGTCGCATCCCGATTTCATACACCAGCTTCTTGAATGTTGATGTCGACAAAGCTTTAGTAAACAAATCTGCAAGATTGTCCTTTGACTGAATTTGTTGAACATCAATTTCATGTCTCTGCTGGAGCTCATGAGTGTAAAAGAATTTTGGAGAAATATGCTTTGTTCTATCACCCTTGATATATCCCCCTTTGATTTGAGCAATGCATGCTGCATTGTCTTCATATATAGTTGTTGGAACATCTGTAATGAGAGATAGTCCGCATGCAGTACGAATATGATGAACCAAAGACCTTATCCACACACATTCCCAGCTTGCTTCGTGGAGTGCAAGAATCTCAGAGTGGTTAGAAGATGTGGCGACCAAAGTCTGTTTCGTAGATCGCCAAGAGATTGCTGTGCCACCGCAAGTGAATACATAACCTGTTTGTGAGCGAGCCTTGTGAGGATCTGAAAGATATCCTGAATCTGCATAACCCTTTAGTTGTGCACCATTATTGGAATCCTTTGCATAGAATAGACCCATGTCTGACGTTCCACGAAGATAACGAAAAATGTGCTTCACACCATTCCAATGCCTTCGAGTTGGTGCAGAGCTAAATCTGGCCAATAAATTAACTGAAAATGCAATGTCAGGTCTAGTGCATTGGGCCAAATATAATAAGGCACCAATTGCACTAAGATATGGTACTTCAGGACCAAGAAAATTTTCAGTATCTTCTTTTGGACGAAAAGGGTCCTTCTTTGGGTCAAGTAACCTTACTACCATTGGAGTACTTAATGGATGACATTTGTCCATATTAAAACGCTTTACGATTTTTTCAACATATGTTGTTTGATGAACAAGTATCCCATTTGAACTTTGCTCAATTTGCAAGCCGAGACAATATCTTGTTTTTCCAAGATCTTTCATTTCAAACTCCTTTTTCAGATATTCGGAAGTCTTTTCGAGCTCTTCAGGAGTCCCAATTAGATTAATATCATCAACATATACTGCAATAATGGTAAATCCGAGTTCCGTTTTCTTAATAAATATACAGGGGCATATTGGATCATTGACATATCCTTCTTTTATTAAGTACTCACTAAGACGGTTATACCACATTCGTCCAGATTGCTTTAACCCATACAAGGATCGTCTTAGCTTGATTGAGTACATGTTTCGTGGTTTTGCTTCAGACAATTTTAGTCCTTCAGGAACTTTTATATAAATGTCGGTATCTAATTTTTCATATAAATATGCAGTAATCACATCCATTAGCTGCATGTCAAGTCCTTCTGAGACTACAAGACTAATTAAATACCGAAATGTGATTGTGTCCATCACAGGAGAATATGTCTCTTCAAAATCTATCCCAGGTCTCTGCAGGAAACCCTGTGCCACAAGACGAGCTTTGTATCTAACAATCTCGTTTCTTTCATTTCGTTTTCTCGACAACACCCATTTACATCCTACTGGTTTAACACCTTCAGGGGTTAGGACTACTGGTCCAAATACTTGGTGTTTTGCAAGTGAATCAAATTCTGTTTGAATAGCAGCTTTCCATTGTGGCCAACAATTTTTTTCGTCTGCATTCAACCACTGAACGTGGTTCTAAATCATTATCTGAAATGATTTCTGTAGCTACTGCAAATGAGAATATATCATCAACAAGCACTTGCTTTCGATCCCACAATATTTGTGAATTTGCATAATTTATGGAAATTTCTTCATTTCCATGTACTTGTTCTTCATGCACGGGCGTCACTTCAGGGACGTCAGTCTCTTCAGGGACTTGTGTCACTTCAGGGACTTCTTCCTCTGTAGGAGTTATTATTGTGGGTCTTTCAAGTGTTTCATACTCTTCTAGAGAATTATTCTTCATTGTTTTTCTCCTTCGGGGAGCTGAATCTTTTGAGCCTATAGGTCGTCCACGCTTCAGGCGTGTTTTTGTTGATTCATTAGCCGGCATATTAACAGTTTTTCCTATTGGAACATTAATTCGAGCTGGAGTATTAGCAGCCGGAATATGTGACTTCATCACTTTTGCTGCATCATTGAATGCATCTGGCAATTGATGCGCAATTCTTTGAAGATGGGTGATTCTTTGCACTTCAGTTTCACATTGATTAGTGCGAGGATCAAGATGAGACAAAGATGGAGTTTTCCATATAAGTTCACGTCGTTCTTCTGGCGACGGATTTTCTCCCCCTAACGACAGGAATATTGTCTCATCAAAATGACAATCCGCAAATCGAGCGGTAAAAACATCCCCTGTCAATGGTTCAAGATATCTTATAATAGAAGGAGAATCTGCTTTGTATGATAAATATGTCATCGATGATCATTTATTTGCGATTCCACATTTCTCTTATATGCATATAAAATATTGAGATCTTAATATTATTAGGTACCTTTTCCTCTTCAAGAGTTTGTGTAGTCACTTCTGGAACTCGTTTCTCTTCATGGACATTATACTCTTCTAGAGTTTTAGAGAAAGTGGATCTATTGTTCATAATCTCTTCTGGAACATTATGTATAACTTCTTCTGGAGCATTATTAGAGCATGATTTTACATTTGATCTCCACTTCTGGGGAGCTGAATTTTTTTTTTTTGAACCTATAGGTCTATCACGCATCTGGCGTGCATTAGGAATTTGATTTTCACGTTGAGCGGTACGTGAGTCTAGATAAGACAGAGTGGATGTATTCCACGATAATTCTCGTTGTTCTTCAGGAACAGATCGTACTTCAGGTACGTTCTTCCCTCCCCCTAACGGCGGGAATAGTCTCATTAAAATGGAAATCCACAAATCATGCGGTAAAAACTATCATCGAGCAAAAGAATCTTCTAGTTCTTTAGTATATGCCCAAATGAATAGTTCAACGCATCATCGTGTACCATGGATATCCGAGACGGTCATGTCAAATCATAAAGATCATAGAACTTCTAGTTTATATGAGTAAATATGGATATTTATAATAACCCTTAGGAGAGAGCATAAAGCTTTTCTAATGTATGCTTCTGGCATGAGACATTATTAATGCATAGATACTCCATAATTTTAAAATGGCATATGTTGAGATAGGTATCTTCAGTAGACTTCTTCTGGATCTACATGAATACAATGCATCGTTGATACAAAATTTTGTATCTCTTGATAACATGATATCTGCCCTTCTGGAGCCTTCGACCAAGTTTATAATACCAAAAATAATATTATCATTTGCATTAATTAATGTTAAACTCAAAAAATAAGATAAATATGAAAGTGCATTTCATATAATAAAAAAAAATAAAGACGTAAATATAAAATTGACAAATATCTAATCATATATCAAGTACATGACCAATAAAGAGTTTAAGCGTACTTCAGGTATGCAACCAATTTAAAGATTTGGACGTACTTCAGGTACGTGACCAAAATTATGTTATGAAATACCAAATAGATGACAATAATTTTCCTTTGCATTTTAGGGGTTTGTTATGCAACTTTTGCCTTGCTTTAGTTTAATAGCAAATCACTTCTAGTGATTTGAGATATTTTACAAACTTTATGATTGTTGTGCTTTCTCAACTATATAAATCATGATCTCATCATTCATGACCACAACTTCCATGGCGAACATAAAATAAAATGCATTTACTTCGGGTAATGATGCTATGCCATTGAGTTGAGTTACATGATATTTTAAAAAAATCGTTGTTCGGCAACGAGAATATATAAAATTAATGCTCTCAATATTGCTACAACTGGAGCATATTTGAGGCATAATGGCCGGTGGACCTTTGTCAATGAGGTATTAATCTTTAAATCCTCTTCATTATGATGATGATGAAATCTAATCATAATTTACATGTTCCTGCTGGGATACATGGATCTTTTTTTTTTATTATTTGGTCCTTCAAGGACCCAAAAAATATATCATATAACTTTTGTTTGGTCCTACAGGGACACGAGCAATCATGATTTTTGTATAGTCCTTCAGGGATAGAACAAAATAAAATTTTACATGATCCTTCAAAGATTCATATAATCATAATTTTTGTACAGTCCTTCAGGGATAAAATAAAATAAAATTTGTATGATCCTTCATGGATACAATATAATCATAGTCCTTCAGGGACATTTTTAATCATATCTTTTACATGATTCTTCAGGGATCCATGTAATAATTTTTGTAGTCCTTCAGGGATAGAATAAAATTTGCATGGTCTTATTGGAACACATTATTCATAACTTCTACATGGTCCTTCAGGGATCCATGTAAATACAATTTTTGTATGATCCTATAGGGACACATGACATTGTAACATTAAAATGAATCTCAAATCAAATATAAATATCAAATTAATTGATATTTGTGAGAACTTCTGGTTCTACACATAGATGTATAATATTTAAATTTTAATAAAAGATGACAAACATGAACAGTTACATGAAAAATAAATAATCAAATGATAGATGCCGCATACTGTTGCATGAGAAAATTGCATACTAGTTTTCATAAATTAATCATATCATAACATATGTATGAAAAATTTTCACGGGGATTGCATGCATGGAAAATAAAAGATAGATGTATGCAGTACATCAGATGAAAATAAAAGATAGATGTATACGGGTTCTACACATAATTTGCATACGGTTCCATGCATATTGAAAAAAATTAATCATATGTATGTAGTAGATGATTTACATAAAAATACATAACATCAAGGGAGAGTATATTTTTGATATAGATCATTAAGAACCCATCGATACAAACCTTTCTCTTTAACAAAGAGCTTCTCGTGCTGATAACGTGTTGTAAACTAAATAGAATATGATATATAAGAGTATATAAACAAAGCACACAAGCATATAGAAGAGAGAAGTAGAGAGAGATTTTATTCACTATTTGTTGTGTGATTACAAGAGAGAACCCCTCTATTTATAGGGTGCATAGAGGAATCCCAAAGGTGGAGAGTTACAAGTCTATAGAGATGAGGGGGAGATAGTGGGGCAATAATGAAAGTGTTATGGAATAGAAGAGTGGGGAGGGTTATGGAGTTGAATGAGGGGGTTATGGAGTTGAAGAGTGGGGGAGGTTATGTGTTAGAAAAGTGGTGGTTATCCACCACCATATTCACAACAAATTAAAAATTGTGGAACATATTTTCCAAACCACTCAGTTAAAAACTGCCGGAACATATTTTCCTTGTTATTAAAAAAAATTGTTGGAAACCATCAGTTTTGGTTTTGGATAATGTTATGTACTGCCCCTTTTTCATTTCCGATTTCAGTGTACACATGTTTTGAATTTTGTAAAAATATTATATCTCATTTAATTAATGATGTACATGTTTTCATAAAAAAAAAAAAAAACAGATACTCTAACAAATTTTATGGATGCATTTATAAAAAATTTATATCGAAACATATAACTTTTAAATGTGAGTATATACTATGTTCTATCAACGCTTATAAGACTAAATTGGGGCTGGAAAAAAATTTGTGTGTAATACCACTCGTTGATTTTTTGTGTCCTTGATCTTTTCAAAATATATATACTTATCCCGGAAAAATATCTCCATTTGGTTTGAATTCGTATCTAAAAAATATTTTTGTTTAATTGTTTTTGGAACATATGATCCCACAACACTAAGGCCTCCATTATTTTCTCTGTTAATGCCTTTATCATTTGCACAAATTGGAGGTTTTGATTTGGTTCCAATTATGGAAGACACAAAGCTAACTGTTGTGAGGCATAAAAACGCCTCCCCTTCATTCCAGCCAGTCAGCTTGACTAACCACATTTTTCCCAGGAAAGGTATAGTAATAGTAAGTCAGCTGCCTAAGTCCTCAAGCGGTGCGTTTGGATGTGAGGTTGAAATTATAAGATTTTCAAAATCTTATGTTTCAAACTCAGTTTTTAAAAAACTATTTTTATTAGTTTTTCAACTGCAAGATTTTTTTGGTCTAAAAATGGAAGATGATGGTTTAAAAAAACTAAACGCTAAAAATGTGTTTGGATTTGAATTTGAGAATTTTTAACTTTTCAAACGTAAAATCTACCTAAACTCATATCCAAACGGACCCTAAGAAGGATTGGGGTACAATTTTAAATGTCCAGATCTTATTAAATGGGAAGCAAGGCTGTGAATATTCGCACCATCACATAGAGGAGTTTACGAGTAATCTTTTTCCAATCTTTCCCCCATCTTTTACTGATGGATCTTCCTATCATATGGCATGTCAAATAGAGTCACCCAAATTATATTTAAGTAATCAATAGAAGAAAAGTTGCAATCAACTAAGGTAAATGGCTTGGACATTGAACTTCAAGATTTATTAAAGGAGCACATCCAACCCAAATGAAAGAAAAATTCAACCCATTATTAAAAATTTGGCTTCAAATTCTGCACAAGTCCAGAAAATATGAAGGCATACACATAAATATACATATACATATTTCCCAGGGAAGGTATAGTTAGCCTCGTGTTGGGGTCAGTACTTCCATCTGTGATGATAAACATTTTTCCTAGGGAAGATATAGTAATAGTTAGTCTATGCTTCACATTTAGTCCCATTGGCTGAAATTTATTTACATGAGGTAAAGCCTCATCACCCTTCTGCTTTCCCAACATCATAATGCACTCCTCTGCATAAGACATAGCTTGACTAACCACGAGCATCTATTTCTTGCCAACCTTATCTGCCAACAAATTATTATGGAAAGAGTCATGATACCCAGGCTCCAGATTATAACTCTCACTCACAAGCCCCATGAAGTGTCATTATTTTATTGATTGGTTTGTTTGGTTTGTTGACTTTTTCAAAAAATGGTAAAATGACAAAATACAAATTTGTCCTTCATTAAAAATTTATCTTATTAACCCAAATCCCCCATTTTCTCTATTTGGTTATGACTCTTCCATGTAAATCTTAAAATCCATTTACCTATTTCAAATTTTGAATTTTGAAATCATTACCTAAATTATAATTGAACCTAGATTACACCAAAAATTACCGAAATTGTTTTCATTAAAATCCTTCAAACGGCTCATTTTCTCTAGGTAGTTATTGTATTCAAATTTAAATAAAAAACACATATAGTTAACATATGAAACAGTTACATTTTATATTGATAGTTACAAATACATTTGTTAAATGTTTACATCTCTCACAACAATTTGTTACATTTATATAAAAACTATTACATTTATATAGATGGAACAAACAATTACATTTACCTAAATGTCAAACAGTTATATTTACTATTTAAAATTATCTATTTCAATTTCTAGTGCACTGTCTTCCAAAGAAAATGTATCAGAATCATCTATAAAAGTATGTACTCCACTGTTATATTTATACGTCATTTCTATTTGCATTGTTAAAATAAATGCACAACATGAGATAATGTTACATTTCAGAGTGTTACATTTATAATGTAACAAAATTGTGTAAATGAATATCCGAGTTCGGGAGTCTAATATAAACATCACACGAACCAGTAACAATTAAATGTAACAATATCAAAATTACATTTATGAAATTATAACGAAACAAATATAAAAAAAAGTGTAAAATAGTGATCAAAACATAAAAAAAATTCATTTTTTGAATTGAAACATGTAACATAGATTGAATATTTGATCATCAAAAATTTAATTTCAAATTCGATGTGACTTTCATTCAATAAGATAAAAAAAAATAAAAAAAACAATTGACAAACCTGATTCGAAAGAGAGATCCAACTCGATAAAGAACAAATCAGTTTTTCAAACTTCTTCAGATTAAAATTTTGGGACTGCTACGAATATGTTCATCGTAAATTATTAGGTTATTGTTACCTACATAAAATAGGGATTAATGATTTTACACAATGCAAGGAAGAAGAAATACAGTAATTAATGAAATCTCCACAATCATAGGAATAAATCAAACAATCAAACTGTTTTCCTTGTTTAGAAGTGGTTATCAATTAGAGGGTATAATAGGTAATGTCCTATTGCCACATCATGGGGCCTGTGATGGGGCCTGGAAAGTTGGGGTCTAGGAATCATTATTGTTACGGAAAACACACCATTCTAAACATCCCAATGATATGTGTGACGGAACCTGAGCCCCGAAATTGTCCTGCAGAGTATCCAGATCTTATTAACCGAGAAGGAAAAGCTGTGAATATTTGCACCATGCTGTATCTCTGTCATTCTGGCTAGAATCTGTGCTGCGACAGTGGAGAGGATTTGACAAGAGGATCATGTTGGGATTATGTCTCGATCCGGTGTATTACATCGGATGGCCATTATGAAACCATATTAGGTTGGACACCTAATGAGTTGAATATTATTTAAGATTTGATCTTAATTAATATTTAAAGTGAATCTCCTAAAATAGGAAACAATATTTGTTTGTTAATTAGGAGAGTGAATATCTCCTAATTAATGGGAACAATATTTGTTTGTTAATTGAGAGATTACTTGGGAAGGAAGTTATTTATCTCTATAAATATCTTCTAGGGTTTCATGGCAAGACAAGGCAATGTATACAATGTAGAGATCCTAAGGGAAGGTTGAGAGGGTTCTAAGAGAGGGTAACTCTATGAGAGAGTTTGTGAGTCTCTTAATGTATCTCAACTATCAAAGTGGATTCTCTGTTTTTGCCCCGTGGATGTAGGCCTAGGCCGAACCACGTATATCTTGTCTTCTTCTCGTGATGTGATGTTTCGTTCTTGTATTCAATCTCGTGTTTGTTGGTGGCTTCCGCGAATAACCTTCCCAACAGTGGTATCAGAGCTCCAGGTTCCGACCTAGGAGGACGAGATTTGAAGAACGAGGATTAATGGCGACACGGGTCGATGAATTCATGCCATCGACGGATGTATTGTTGGAAACTCCAACAACGGTGTGTCATACATGGTTTCATGCGAAGAAGAAGAAAAAAAATCATGCAAGGTTGCATGGAGCTTTCAGTGGTGGAAGAGGCATATCTATTCAGGTGTGCAATGATGATACCAATTTGTTGCGGGTCCAAGATCCACCGATCGAGAAGCAGACGTGCAAAGACGCTCAGGGTGCAAAGTTCGCAATGACACGTGGAGGCACGTGGGCGAATCACGTGAAGTGTGGGTGCGGAGTTTGTACATAAGAAGATGGAACACTACAACACGGTCTAAAACGTTCTGAACCGGGTATGGGAGGAGTAGCCCCATGTGGTTCAGTTAAAAGAGCGAGTCCAGTCATCTCGCGAGCGCGTGTGTGGCATGTTCAAGGTGGAGGTAAGATCCAGATCTTCTTCAGAGATCCACGAGGAGCGTGGAATAGATGCATGTGAAATCAAGTCATGGCATTGACTTGAGGATGCGCGATTGTTGAGTCCAACTCAGGGGTTGATCCATGATAAGGCAAGCGCAGGCTTATGGATCCAACAAAATTGGGCGTGCAGACGTCCGGAGGAAGAAGTTCCTAAAATCCATTCAAGGTGAAGTTATGAGGAGCGGGTCTAGCGCACAAAAAGACTCGTGATAGCGACTTGAAGGCTGGTGAGGCTTAAGGAAGTCGAAGACCACTTGATTGCAAGTGGAGGTGCATAGTTGCTCGCGCGGTCGTTGTTCAAAGACGAAATGGAGCAAGGTGGAGACATCAACGGAAAATCTTCTAAGGGGTTCGAGGAAGTCCGAGCTTATCGGATACGAGCCAAGGTGGAGATTTGTTGGGATTATGTCTCGATCCGATGTATCACATCGGATGGCCATTATGAAACCATATTAGGTTGGACACCTAATGAGTTGAATATTATTTAAGATTTAATCTTAATTAATATTTAAAGTGAATCTCCTAAAATAAGAAACAATATTTGTTTGTTAATTAGGAGAGTGAATATCTCATAATTAATGGGAACAATATTTGTTTATTAATTGAGAGATTACTTGGGAAGGAAGTTATTTATCTCTATAAATATTTTCTAGGGACTCATGGGAAGGCAAGGCAATGTATAAAATGTAAAGATCTTAAGAAAAAGTTGAGAGCGTTCTAAAAGATGATAACTTCATAAGAGAGTTTGTGAATCTCTTAATGTATCTCAAGTATCAAAGTGGATTATCTGTTTTTTGCCCCGTGGATGTAAGCCAAGGCCGAACCACGTATATCTTGTCTTCTTCGCGTGATATGATGTTTTGTTCTTGTGTTCCATCTCGTGTTTGTTGGTGGCTTCCACGAATAACCTTCCCAACAGATCAAATGTTCTAGCCCATTTGGATATATCAATTCAAATCACTCATCATATAGTGGAACTCCAAGATAGGTGGATTACTAATAAGATACAATCAACTCAGGGACACATTACCTTGACTGGGAAGTGGGCATGAGTTGTATAGTTTTTTTTTTATCATGTAATATAATTTTATGCTAGCTTGACCTCTCATTGGAGAGGGTGATCTACCAAAAAAACCTTAACCTTTTCTGGTCCAATACTCTCATAGACAGAATTTGTGAGTTGTGTATATGAGAAGGATTAAATTACAATTAGATTCACTTTGTAAATAAAACTTTTCATCGGGTCTAAGTACAATGGAATGTGGAAAGAAGAACAAGATGCCAAGAGGAAATTACATTAATTACAGATTCTCTGTGTGTATGAGCAAACCAATATAATCAAATGCAATATAAAACGGAACTGATTATAGAACTGATCGCATCCTAACAACAATAAAATTCAATCACCATCTACACCAAATATTACACAAACCCAATTAAACAATCAGTCTACACAAACAGAACAACATCATCTATCAAAATAAAGGCCCAAAGTCATTGAACACCGAAGACAAGTTGTCGCAGCTGTTGAAGTCGAATGAGAAGTACAACCAATCGTGGTTTTTGTTGTCGTAGACGTCTCCACCACCGCCCAACATGTTGTTCACCAACCCATCCGCTATCATCGGTTGCGCGTCCACCGCCTCCTCTGTGACCACCGGCAACTCCACATGAACGTTGTCATCTGAGACCGGCCGCGACGCCAGATACGATAAGCCATTCAAGCATTCGATACGCTCCACGACGGCGCTTGTCTTCGCCTCTGCCTCTCGGTTACCCTTTTCGAGCCTCCCGAGCTGCTCTTTCAGCCTTTCCACCTCCTTCGAAAGAAACCTCTCTTGGTCGAGATCGTGTTTGTCCCGAGCCGACGCGGGGAGGTCTCGGAGTCGGCCAATCAGTTTGTCGGCGTCGAATATGGAAGGCCAGATCTCCGGTTGGTTGTTGGGCTCGCCGGGTGCGGTGACGAGCGCGCAAGCGGACACGCCGCAGAGGACGCTCAGCTCGTAGACCTTCTTGAGGAGGCACCTCTTCCGCTTGGCGAAGGTTCGTCGACGAGTCACATCGTCGGTGATGTAAACCATCTTTGTTTTCTTGCGCGCCATGAAAGAAGTAAAAAAAAATAGCAGAGATGAGTGAGTGGTTGAGGTTTTTCAATTTGGTGATGCAGAGAGAGTCTCCCCGATCGATCGATCGATCTCTTATATATATATAGTGTTTTAAAGAATTCAAATTTGGAATTAATTTTGAATTCCCAACGGAACTCATCCAACTGTCTGTCATGGAAATTCGTGTTTACAATTAATTAATGAAGTGCCTGTTCTCACTAATTGACAGCTAAAGAGAATGTGTTGTCTGAAATTCCCCGACACAAAATCTTTGATCTTTTACGGTTGATTTTGATTTTTAGAGTTTGTCGTAGATTTAATTGAATGAGAATCTTAGATTTTCTATAAAATAATCTGACCGTTGATTATACATCAAACGATGGATATTTCTTTATCTATTGACCGAGCGTACATTGAAGGCTCACTGGATCATCTGATTATTTCGAGTGTGTTTTCACATGTTTTGATCTGGCCAATTCATTGGAGGTGTTATGTTGGGAAAACACAATCACAATTACGTCAATTATCCCCAAAAAAATATCTCCATTTGATTTGAATCTGTATCTAAAAATTTAAAAAATTATCCAGAAATCCAAATTCCAAATATAAAATAAAATACTCAATTAAAAACCTAGGAACATATTTTTCAAACCACTCAATTAAAAACTGCAGGAACATATTTTTCCTGTTATTAAAAAAAATTGTTGGGAACCATCAGTTTTAGTTTTGGATAATGTTATGTACTGCCCCTTTTTCATTTCCGATTCCAGTCTACACATGTTTTGAATTTTATAAAAATATTATACCTCATTTAATTAATGATGTACACGCTTTCATAAAAAAAGAAACAGATACTCTAACAAATTCCATGGATGCATTTATAGAAAATGTGAAAAATTTATATCGAAACATATAACTTGTAAATGTGTGTATATACTATGTTCTATCGACACGTATGGGACTAAATTGGGGCTGGAAAAAAATTTGTGTATAATAGCACTCGTTAATTTTTTGTGCACTTGATCTTTTCAAAATATGTATACTTATCTAATAATACATATATATACAAAAAATGAAACACATTTATATTGTATCTTTCAAATTTGATATATATTAGCCTAACGCTACACTAGGCTCTTTTTTCGATTCAACAATATCATGTCACATTGCAACAGAACTGATCGCAAACAAATACACTAAATATTTAATAAAAATAACTCATTTTTCTAAATTAATCAAGCAATATTTTTTGCCATACCATGATATTTGTATATTTCTATTACCTAAGTCATCACATTTTTTAAAAAACTGTGATAATCAGTTTACAATTGATCACGGTTTATGTAAAACTGTGTGATACATATTATTATCTTAAATTTTAAAATGAGAACAAAAACATAGATAATGTGGAATATTGTAATAGTGATTTTATGGCTAGAAAAAAATCTTCATACAAATAAATTAATTGTTCTTGTATAATTGTAATTTTTCAAAAATTATTTTGTTATAATTTTATATTTTGAAATAGAGGAAAAGAGAGAAAATGAGAGAGAAAAAAAAGAAGAGCGGTGGGTGATGGTGTTGGACAAAGGAGGTAGCTATCTATGGAGTAGGGCGACAGGAGAAGGGGGAGAGAGAAATATAAAGAAATAAAGTGGGAAAGAGGGGGTGGTGGTCGCATGTCATCCTCCTATGCCCACCATCCTCTCTCTCTCTCTCTCCCCCTCCCCCCTATTATCGCTTCCTCTGCCAGCCACCGCCGCTCTATCTGTCCCTCCCTTTGTTTTCTTTTCTTCTCCTCAATTGTTGTTGTAGGATAACTGATGTTGGTTGTGACCCATTATGTCTATTGTTTTTCATCATCTGGTAAGCAAAAAAATTGCCACCTTAAAATGAATATTAGCAAAAATAGTCTCGTCCCTCGAATATTAGCAAAAAAATAGCCCTAAGACCCACTCAACGCTGACCCACGTAAGCGCTCACTTGATTTTTTTTTTTTTTTTTTAATTCTCAAATGAGATGTAATATATAAGTCACGCCTCCTTTTATATATAATTTTAAAAGAGGCGTGATTTATAAATTATGCCCTTCATCTCAATTGATTAAATTAAAATATATATTTTATTTATGTCATGCCTCTTGAATTACATTTTACTTAACTATATAAATTAAAATTAATTCGAATTAAAATATAATTCAAATTTTTATCTCAATCTTATCTATTAAATTAAATATGATTCAAAATTTAAATTTATCTCAATCTTTACGTACTAAGATTTTATCTGAATTTTAAAATATTAAATAATTTAAAATTTAAAATTAAATCTTATCTGTGTTGAGATTTGATAAAATTCAAATAATTTTATCCAGATATAATTAAATATTTAAATATTATCTGATTTTAATTTAATTTTAAATCGAATCTAAACATTAACGTGGATGTTAGACAAAATAATACAGGAGAGAAAGGAGGCATGATTTATAAATCATGACCAGAGACGTGATACATATTTCACGCCTCCATTGTAACGGGAGGTGTTATATATATATATATATATATATATATATATATCACGCCTCTAGTTATAACAAAAAAAAAATCGATCAACGCTAACGTGGCAGCGCTGATCGGGTCTGGGACTATTTTTTTTGTCAATATTGAGCTAAATTTTTAATATTCATTTTTTTTTTGGGGGGGGGAGGAGGCATTTTTGTAAATTGCCCAAAACCCATTTTTCTTTGATATTTTAGTAGTGCAATATTTAAACCATAGATCTTTCAGTCGATCCCAGTTCAACCCCTGGTGGATGAGTTAGTGCATCCACTATTTTCAAAGTTTCTGAGACAGCATTAAATTTGATTTCTTGTGGGGTCAAGTCATCAGAATCTTGAACTAACCACCCTCCACCAATTTATCTCAAGGAGAGCATTCTCAAATCCTTTGACTTTCCACAGAGGACCTCAAGACCTTTTTCTGAGAACTTAAGTGCAATCACTATCTCAGAAAACATCCGTGATATATACTCCATCAGTTGGACTTTTGAATTCCTGGATTTCCTGCGCTAGATCCTCGTCAACTTCAACATTAAAGGCCAATATCCCACCAAAAGCACGCACTAACAGGATCTCTTTGGACAAGCCTCAGGACCAGCCCTGGCTGAGGGCATGATTGTTGCGAGACCAAAGGCCACCCAATGTAGCTAGGTGGCACCAACGACAAAAATGAGGGGGGCTGAGGGTGAGAATGAAGCGGCCTGAGGGAGGAGGACACGCAATCGAATGAGAGCAAATGTGTTATATATGTGTCACTTTTTAGCCTGCTGGTAACCATTGGAGCATTTTGGCAGTTTTTGAGTTTTTTTCATTTTTCGATCGGAACCGCAAATTTTTGGACTGTTAGCTATCGTCCTGAGCTAGGGGACTCCGATTGAAAATCTAACTGCATATTATGTGTCCTGGTGCCATTTTAAGCCACTCACAAAAATTTCATCGAATTCCGGTAACATTTCTGAAATTTCACAGTTCCGAGGCGTATCCGGGTTTTGACCGAGCGAGAAGTCATTGGGAGAGTTGACTCGGTCAAAGTGGGCCCATGACTTGGTCAACCCTTTTTGTTTTTTTGTGTGGTTGGGTTGACCCAAGTCAAATCCCCTTTTTAAGCACCCTCAACCTAATTAATCTTGGTTAAACCCTAATTAAACCTTGTTTGACCTATTTAAGTGAGCAAAAAAGGTTGCCCACCACTATTCATCATCTTCCTCTTTTTGCTTTCTCTCTCTCCCTCTCTTAAAAACAAGCTTTTGACCCCCTTGGAGTGCCCAAACCTTAAAACCTAAATCATAGAAAGGGCCGTATGCACGTTTGCCCGAGTGTTGGGTGTATATTTGTGTATTTTTGTGTATTTTGGGGTGTTTGTGTATTTTTACTCACTGGGTTGTTTACCCTGTCTTGCAAATTTTGACGGACGGTCGCGCGACGACCCGACTTCCGGTGAGTGGGAGTACCCAACCCAGTTTGGGAGGCGCTACATGCACTTGGGCGTGTACCGTCCTCCCCTGGGGCACATAGTCAATATTAACTGTTTTATTGTAATCCATGCAAGCATGATCTATGTGTAGAATGCATGCCACCCTAGACTTGTATGTTAGGGACTTGCACCCTTAGGATATGTGCATGAGCCGTGCATCCTGTCACCTCGTTATCATGCTAGGAAAACCCCGACATATGCATGCGTCCTATTAGTTTGATTTATTTAATTAAATGCAAGCTTGTGTTATTATTAGTATGCTTTGGGGAATATAAGGGAGCCTTGTGAGGTTAACATTGAGACCCGGGTTAGGGTACTCCGTGTTCCTTGTTTGGTTGGCGGGATGTCCTACATCGGGACCTCAGGTTGCCCTCCCAAGGTTTCTTTTCCTCATTATTATTATCTTATGTACTCCCCGCATCTTGGTTATGCGCGCTGGTGGAATTCTGAAGAATTCAAGACATTAGAGTAGTAGAGATGTGCTGTCAGCGGATCCGAGTGGATCATATGCGATGGATAGGCTGTTCTGTTCCCTTCGTTGGATCCGTGTAGAGACTAGCTCAGCATTAGAAAGGTCGTCCCGTGCAGGGGCTCCCATCAGTGGGCACCTCCTGATTTGGTAGATGGACTGTGCCGAATGTAGGAGTGGCCAAACGACCTACGGAGTGGGGAGAGACTATCGGTGGACCAAGGGTGACCAACAGCCTAGTCAGTCCCAAGAGCCTATGTCACCTATTGAGGGGTGAGGGTGAGGGTATGGTGGGCCGGCGATGTGGCGACCCACTGGATTGTGTAAGGATGATTATCAGCCTACTAAGTCCCAACATCCTTTGTCACCTATTGAGCGGTGAGGGGTGAGGGTGAGGGTGAGGGTATGGTGGGCCGGCGATGTGGCGACCCACTGGATTGTGTAAGGGTGATTATCAGCCTATTAAGTCCCAACATCCTTTGTCACCTATTGAGGGGTGAGGGTGAGGGTGAGGGTATGGTGGTTCGGCGATGTAACAAACCCCCGGATTTGTGTTGTTTATGCCACTTTGAGGCTAGTGATTTGATTAAATGTGATTAATATGAACTGTATGCATGGGTTGTGCTATTCACTGAGCGTGTGGCTCACCCCTCGCATAATTATTTTCTCCAGTGATTACCGAGGCGGACTTGAAGGAGGAGCTTCCCGAGCGACTACACCAGTAGCGGAGTAGCGCCACGTCCCTCGAGTGTTGAGGCCATCAGCATCCTCTATGTATATATTTCTGTGCTTGGGCACCTAGTTGGATTGTATTTGGATGTATTGTGGATATATTGGCTCTCACAGGACGTATGATTATGTATCGAGTCTGTAAAGTGTTGTTGATTTACAGATTCAGTCTTTTTAGCTTCCGCTTTTCTGTGTATACATCATGTCAGCCTTTTGTTGTCTGTGTTGTCTTTTTAGCTATTTTTTATGGTACATTATTGATCTCCTGTATTGACTGCTGATATCATGTATACCCTTGCCGCGTCCCGGGGACGGCCGCCCTGGGGTGTGACAAAAGTTGGTATCAGAGCCTGGTCCTGTCAGAGCCAATTGTCTTCTTTTTCGTAGAGATGAGTCCTAGGATTTCTATACGAGTATTCTGATCCTAGTGTCTGGTTTTCTTAGGTTGCTGATATGCCTCCTCGCAGAGGACGGCGCGGACGTGGTCCCTCTCGACCTTTGGAGGTCTCCGGACCTGCCAGAGGCGAGGATGCTATTGGTGAGTCCTCAGCCGTGAGGCCAGGATCAGCGCAGGAGCCTCCTGCCTGGGAGCGCGCGTTTGCGCGGATAGCTGATTTGGTGGAGACGCAGACCAGGGCATTGGAGGCCCAGACCAGAGTATTGGCAGATCAGGCACGGGAGATTCAGGAGCTGCGGGCGGCCCGCGAGGCAGTTCCGCAGGTTCCCTTGGTGCAGATCCGCCTGTGGTACCCGATGTACCCCCAGTCCCCGTGGTGGTCCCGGCGGTCAGAGTTCAGGACCCGCAGGAGAGGGAGGCGGGCTAGAGGCTGCAGCGAGGGTGCAGCAGAGTGGCCTCTCAGCCTTTCTGAAGCTCCATCCTCCCGAGTTCCAGGGTCAGACGGAGGACCCCCTTGCTCCAGAGAGATGGTTGATGGAGGTGGATACCATCTTCTCGACTATGCTTTGCACAGACCGCCAGCGAGTCTCCCTGGCCACATTTATGCTGAAGGGTAGCGCCGCCGACTGGTGGGCTACTAGATCAGTGGACATCCCAGAGGGATTGGAGCAGCTTACATGGGCGGGATTCAGGAGATATTTCTTGGAGGAGTATTTCCCCTTCTCGACGCGACAGATAGTGATGCAGGAGTTTGAGCAGCTGACTCAGGGCACTATGTCTGTCGCTGACTACTCCACGCGCTTTACGAGGCTGTCCAGATTCGCTCCAGCTTTGGTGATGGACGAGGAGACGAGGTGCCGTCGATTTGAGCTCGGTCTCAGCAGTGCCATTCGAGTGCACGTCACCTCCCAGGCTTTCTCGAGGTACTCCGACTTAGTGTCTCGAGCGAAGACCGTTGAGCGAGACCTCGGGATCCAGGTGAGGGCTTCGACCTCTTCGGCAGATCAGAGGCCACCCAGGAGCCAGGACCAGGGTCAGCGGAAGAAGAAGAGGCCCCGTTTTGATCGGACAGCGGCTGCCTCTTCTCCAGCAGATGCGGTGCCAGTGCGAGGTCCGGCACCCATCGCAGCAGTGCCAGTCCAGGCGAGGCGACCAGAGACGAGGCGCTGTTATCACTGTCAGCGCGTCGGGCATATCCTGTATAATTGCCCCGACGCTGGCCGACCCCGAGTGATGCCTCAGCAGCAGCAGCAGCAGTTGCAGCAGCAGCCGTTTCAGCAGCAGCGCCAGCAGCAGCAGCAGCCTCAGCGCCAGCCGCAGCAGCAGCAGCCACAGGGTGGCCGTGCTGATCAGAGGAGGCAGCCAGCGCAGCAGGTGAGGCGTGCCCCTGCTCCTCAGCCTCAGTTCGTCCAGGGCCGAGTGGCAGCGCTTTCGGCAGAGGAGGCCCAGGCATCAGGCAGCGTGGTCAGAGGTACTGTTCAGATCTCCCAGCTTCCTGCTTATGTATTGTTTGATTCCGGAGCCACCCACTCGTTCGTGTCTCCCGCTTTCGCGAGACGAACGGGCGTGGCGTCCGCCCCTTTGGATGGTATCTTGGAGGTATCATTGCCCGTGGGAGACCGGATTCTCCTCAGTTCTGTGTACCGAGGGTGTACGGTAGAGGTTGCGGAGCATGAGTTTCCAGTGGAGCTGGTGGAGCTTGCGATGTCAGACTTTGATGCCATCCTGGGGATGGATTGGCTTGCAGCTAGTCATGCCAGCATCGACTGTTTCGCCAAGTCGGTGTCGTTCCACCTTCCGGGTCGGAGGTCCTTCCAGTTCGTGGGCGATCGAGACGTAGCTCCTTTGGGGTTCGTGTCGTCCATGCAGGCGTGGAGACTCCTTCAGGGTGGATGCGAGGGCTTTCTAGCTTATATTGCTCAGGAGGATGCACCGCTGCAGGCAGATATCAGTCAGACTCCGGTCGTGGCAGGGTATCCCGAGGTTTTCCCCGATGATCTTCCGGGATTACCGCCGGATCGCGCGATCGAGTTTGAGATCAATCTGATTCCGGGGACCGAGCCGATTTCGAGAGCTCCGTACCGGATGGCCCCTGCAGAGCTGAGGGTGCTCAAGGAGCAGTTGGAGGAGTTGCTGGAGAAGGGCTTCGCACGTCCGAGTGTTTCTCCGTGGGGAGCCCCTGTCCTGTTCGTCCGGAAGAAGGACGGTTCGCTGCGGCTGTGTATTGATTACAGGCAGCTGAATAAACGGACAGTGAAGAACAAGTACCCGTTGCCGCGGATCGACGATCTGTTTGACCAGCTCCAGGGAGCGCGTGTCTTTTCCAAGATCGATCTCCGCTCGGGGTACTACCAGCTGAAGATCCGGGAGTCAGACATTCCGAAGACGGCCTTTCGCACCCGGTATGGGCACTACGAGTTCAGAGTACTGCCATTCGGGTTGACGAACGCGCCGGCGGCCTTCATGGATCTGATGAACCGGGTATTTCGACCCTTCCTCGACTCCTTTGTGGTAGTATTCATCGATGATATATTGGTGTACTCGAGGAGTCTTGAGGAGCACGCTCACCATCTTCGCACTGTCTTGGAGACTTTGGCCAGACATCAGTTGTTCGCCAAGTTCAGCAAGTGCGAGTTCTGGTTGGAGCGTATGGCCTTTCTGGGCCATGTGATTTCCGGTGAGGGCATAGCTGTGGACCCGGAGAAGACGCTCGCCGTGTCGAATTGGCGTCGACCGTCGAACCCCACAGAGATTCGGAGCTTCTTGGGCTTGGCGGGTTATTACAGGAGGTTTGTCGAGGGTTTCTCGAAGATAGCCGTTCCTCTTACCCGCCTCACTCGGAAGGACGTTCGGTTCGAGTGGTCCCCTGCTTGCGAGGAGAGCTTCCAGGAGCTGAAGCGAAGGCTCACCTCAGCGCCAGTTCTTACCCTTCCATCTGGGAGTGGTGGGTTCGCAGTTTACACAGATGCATCGCAGTTGGGTGTGGGTTGCGTCCTGATGCAGCACGGTAAGGTTGTGGCTTACGCGTCTCGTCAGTTGAAGCCCCATGAGCAGAATTACCCCACCCATGACCTGGAGTTGGCTGCGATCATCTTTGCGCTGAAGATGTGGAGGCATTACCTCTATGGAGAGGAGTTCGAGCTCTTTACTGATCATAAGAGCTTGACATATCTGCAGTCCCAGCCGGAGCTCAACATGCGTCAGAGACGTTGGGTTGAGTTCCTGACGGACTACGATTGTGACATCGCTTACCATCCGGGTAAGGCGAATGTCGTTGCAGATGCGCTCAGTAGGCAGCCCCTGGGCATGGCCGCCCACATGGCTGTCCGTCGTTGGAGGCTTCTGGAGGAGGCCGCTTGCTGGATCAGTGTTCGAGAGACTCCTGCTGGTGGCTTTTTGGCCAGGCTGGTGGTGCAGCCAGTCCTTCTCGACGATATCCGCACGGCTCAGGCACAGGATCCGCATTTTATAGTCCTCTCTGAAGGCGTCGCCCGGGGCGAGCGTCCGGACTACCAGATTCGCGCGGACGGGATCCTGCGATTCAGAGGCCGAGTGTGCATTCCCGACGACGCAGAGCTGAAGCGGAAGATTCTGGACGAGGCCCATCGCTCGAGGTACACAGTGCACCCTGGTGGCACGAAGATGTACAGGGGCCTTCGTCGCGGCTACTGGTGGCGCGGGATGAAGACGGATATTGCCCGTTTCGTTGCCCGATGCCTAGTATGCCAGCAGGTGAAGTCGGAGCATCAGCGCCCTGCGGGGAAGCTGCAGTCCATTGAGATCCCTCAGTGGAAGTGGGAGCAGATCACCATGGACTTCGTCTCGGGTTTGCCGAGGTCACGTTCGGGTCGCGATGCCATCTGGGTGATCGTCGACCGGCTGACGAAGTCTGCTCATTTCCTCCCCATCCGACTCACCGATTCTCTGGACACCCTGGCGCAGTTATTTGTCTCCGAGATTGTCCGTCTCCATGGCACTCCAGTCAGCATCATTTCCGATCGAGACGCGCGTTTTACTTCGAGGTTCTGGCGTAGCCTCCAGCACGCCCTTGGTACGAACCTCCATTTCAGTACAGCGTTTCATCCGCAGACGGACGGCCAGTCGGAGAGGACGATCCAGACTCTTGAGGACATGCTGCGGGCCTGTGTTCTCGATTTTGGGGGCAGTTGGGAGAGGCACCTTCCGTTGGTGGAGTTTGCCTACAACAACAGCTACCACTCGAGCATCCGGATGGCTCCTTACGAGGCACTTTATGGCCGCAGCTGCAGGTCCCCCCTGTGTTGGGATGAGGTCGGAGAGCGCCAGTTAGAGGGACCAGAGATCGTTCACCAGACCTCAAAGATGGTGAAGACGATTCGCGAGCGTATCCGAGTCGCTCAGAGTCGTCAGAAGTGCTACGCCGACCGTCGTCGCCGTGAGCTCACCTTCGAGGTTGGTGACCATGTGTTCTTGAAGGTGTCCCCGATGAAGGGCATCTTCCGATTCGGTGTGCGGGGCAAGCTGAGTCCGCGTTTCATTGGGCCGTTCCTCATCCTCGAGCGAGTTGGAGAGGTGGCCTATCGCATAGCTCTGCCCCCACAGTTGGCTCAGGCCCATGACGTCTTCCATGTCTCGCAGCTGAGGCGATATGTCCACGATCCTGCTCACATCATCCCGTTCGAGCCGCTCGTCTTCGAGCCGGACTTGTCTTTCGTGGAGCAGCCGATTGAGATCCTGGACCGCCGCGAGAAGAGGCTCCGCACCAAGACCGTCCAGCTGGTCAAGGTGCGATGGCAGCACCGTTCCGGTGCCGAGGCCACTAGCTCGAGGACGCCATGCGTGACGCGTATCCGCATCTTTTCCCTTCTTAGATGTTCTTGTATTTATTTTGAGGACAAAATTTCCTAAGGGGGGGAAATGTTATATATGTGTCACTTTTTGGCCTTCTGGTAACCATTGGAGCATTTTGGCAGTTTTTGAGTTTTTTTCATTTTTTCGATCGGAACCGCAAAATTTTGGACTGTTAGCTATCGTCCTGAGCTAGAGGACTCCGATTGAAATATAACTGCATATTATGTGTCCTGGTGCCATTTTAAGCCACTCATGAAAATTTCATCGAATTCCGGTAACGTTTCCGAAATTTCACAGTTCCGGGCGTATCCGGGTTTTGACCGAGCGAGAAGTCATTGGGAGAGTTGACTCGGTCAAAGTGGGCCCGTGACTTGGTCAACCCTTTTTTCTTTTTGTGTGGTTGGGTTGACCCAAGTCAAATCCCCTTTTTAAGCACCCTTAACCTAATTAATCTTGGTTAAACCCTAATTAAACCTCGTTTGACCTATTTAAGTGAGCAAAAAAGGTTGCCCACTATTCATCATCTTCCTCTTTTTGCTTTCTCTCTCTCCCTCTCTCAAAAACAAGCTTTTGAGCCCCTTGGAGTGCCCAAACCTTAAAACTTAAATCATAGAAAGGGTAGATCCGTGTCTAGCCCTTTCTTCTGCCCTCTCTTCTCCTCAGATCGGAGCCATTTCGGAGGTGGGAAGAGGTCTTGGTGGTGGAAACCCTTGGAGAGGCGTTTCGGTGTGCGGAGAGCAACCGAGCATCCCGTCCTTCCCTTGGTAATCTCTTTTTCCTCTTCTTTTTGGCTTAGATGCTTGTTAGGAGGGTGGTTTTGGGTTGGGTGGTGGTCGGCGGCTGTGGGTGGCTGTCGGAGGTGGGTGGGGGTGGTCGGAGGCCATTGGTGGCCGGTGGGTGGTGGTGGAGGTGCTCGGACAGGGTGGTGGTCTGTCCCGGGCAGGATGTCAGCTGGCAGGCGCAGCAGGCAGCAGCACAGGCGCAGCAGGCGGGGCAGCTGGCAGGGGGCGCACGTGCGTACGCGCGGGCGTGCGCTCGGGTGGAGCTGGAGGCCAGCAGGGCGCGCGTGCTGGGTGCTGGGCGCGAGTGTGCTGGGCGCTGGGCGTGGGCGTGTTGGCTGCGTTGGGTGCTGGGCGTGCTTGGGTGCTGGGCGCTGGGCGCTGGGGCGCTAGGCGCTGAGCACCGTGCAGGGGCATGCGCGCGGGGCGCTGGGCAGAGGCGCAGGCGTGCGCGCGGTGAGGTGAGCAGTGGGTGCGAGCGGGCAGGTGCGCGTGTGGGGCGCAGTGCGCGCGGGTGCACCGGTGCAGGGCTGGTCGAGCGGATGGTGCGAGGGCAGCGGAGGTGCGCGCGGGGCGTGTGGTGTGCGTGCGGGCCAGCGCGGGGCGTGCGGGTGCGCGCGGGCTGCTGCGATGGGGCGCAGTGGGCGCGCGGTGCACCCGGGTGGCTCGGCTGCGGGTCCAGGCGTGCGGGCAGGGGCCCGGCGGTGCGCTTGGGTGCGCGGGCTGAGGTGCGGCGGTGCATCCGGGGACAGGTGGCCGTGCGGATGGTTGCCGAGGGTGCGGGAGTGAGTCGGGGTGCTTGGGCTAACGTGCGTACGGGCCGTATGCACGTTTGCCCGAGTGTTGGGTGTATATTTGTGTATTTTTGTGTATTTTGGGGTGTTTGTGTATTTTTACTCACGGGGTTGTTTACCCTGTCTTGCAGATTTTGACTGACGGTCGCGCGACGACCCGACTTCCGGTGAGTGGGACAACCCAAGCCAGTTTGGGAGGCACTACATGCACTTGGGCGTGTACCGTCCTCCCCTGGGGCACATAGTCAATATTAACTGTTTTATTGTAATCCATGCAAGCATGATCTATGTGTAGAATGCATGCCACCCTAGACTTGTATGTTAGGGACTTGCACCCTTAGGATATGTGCATGAGCCGTGCATCCTGTCACCTCGTTATCATGCTAGGAAAACCCCGACATATGCATGCGTCCTATTAGTTTGATTTATTTAATTAAATGCAAGCTTGTGTTATTATTAGCATGCCTTGGGGAATATAAGGGAGCCTTGCGAGGTTAACATTGAGACCCGGGTTAGGGTACTCCGTGTTCCTTGTTTGGTTGGCGGGATGTCCTACATCGGGACCTCAGGTTGCCCTCCCAAGGTTTCTTTTCCTCATTATTATTATCTTATGTACTCCCCGCATCTTGGTTATGCGCGCTGGTGGAATTCTGAAGAATTCAAGACATTAGAGTAGTAGAGATGTGCTGTCAGCGGATCCGAGTGGATCATATGCGATGGATAGGCTGTTCTGTTCCCTTCGTTGGATCCGTGTAGAGACTATCTCAGCGTTAGAAAGGTCGTCCCGTGCAGGGGCTCCCATCAGTAGGCACCTCCTGATTTGGTAGATGGACTGTGCTGAATGTGGGAGTGGCCAAACGACCTACGGAGTGGGGAGAGACTATCGGTGGACCAAGGGTGACCAACAGCCTAGTCAGTCCCAAGAGCCTATGTCACCTATTGAGGGCCGGGGTGAGGGTATGGTGGGCCGGCGATGTGGCGACCCACTGGATTGTGTAAGGATGATTATCAGCCTATTAAGTCCCAACATCCTTTGTCACCTATTGAGGGGTGAGGGTGAGGGTGAGGGTGAGGGTATGGTGGGCCGGCGATGTGGCGACCCACTGGATTGTGTAAGGATGATTATCAGCCTATTAAGTCCCAACATCCTTTGTCACCTATTGAGGGGTGAGGGTGAGGGTATGGTGGTTCGGCGATGTAACGAACCCCCGGATTTGTGTTGTTTATGCCACTTTGAGGCTAGTGATTTGATTAAATGTGGTTAATATAACTGTATGCATGGGTTGTGCTATTCACTAAGCGTGTGGCTCACCCCTCGCATAATTATTTTCCCCAGTGATTACCGAGGCGGACTTGAAGGAGGAGCTTCCCGAGCGACTACACCAGTAGCGGAGTAGCGCCACGTCCCTCAAGTTTTGAGGCCATCAGCATCCTCCTCTTTCATTGTATGTATATATTTCTGTGCTTGGGCACCTAGTATGGATTGTATTTGGATGTATTGTGGATATATTGGCTCTCACAGGACGTACGATTATGTATCGAGTCTGTAACGTGTTGTTGATTTACAGATTCAGTCTTTTTAGCTTCCGCTTTTTTTAGTATACATCATGTCATCCTTTTGTTGTCTGTGTTGTCTTTTTAGCTGTTGTTTATGGTAAATTATTGGTCCCCTGTATTGACTGCTGATATCATGTATACCCTTGCCACGTCCCGGGGACGGCCGCCCTGGGGCGTGACAAAATGAGAGAAATGTGTAGTGTTTGTTTTGGCTTTTGATGGTGAGAGTATTTTAGTCATTTCATCATTTAGGATTAAGTTAAACCACATACTAGTTACACAAGAGCAACATAATAAGTGTGAAGGCTAAAATCTCGTAGGTGCCTATTATGGCCGTCCTTTGGGCCTTTTGGATCTCCCGCAACCATCTTTTGTTTCAATGTACCAAAGTCTACATGAATAATATTTGGGAGATGATTATGCATCAAATCAAGGATTAAGGTGTATGTTGGGCGGGAGCAAAGAAGATATCTCTAATTGGGGAACTATTCGGGTGAGGAGTAGTCATTAATATGTACTTGTTTTATTTCATCGAGAGTGGTTAGTAGACGTCTCTTCTTCTATTTATTACCCTCTCGATGGGTTGTTATTGTATTTTCCTATTTTGGGTATTCTCTGTCATATGATTAATTAAGACTAAATGTCTACTATTTCCTTAAAAAAAAAAGTAGTAGGTCCATAAGAATTAACTGATAAATTAAAAGGGATTAATGAATTTTCAAAAAAACTAAAGGATCGATATGGATATATAGACAAACTTTCAGGGGCCATATGTGTTTTTTTATGGAGATGTATATTTCATATAACAAAACATGGGGGGTCACCTTCAGTGACGAGATGATGTGTATCCTTGGGTAAGATGGGGGGGGTCAATTCCTCCTTTGTTAGAGGCCTTTTCTAACTGGGAGACGACGGCGCGAGTTGCCTGGTTTTCTTTTCTTTACATGTATTTACGTTTTCTATTCTCCACATTTCGAGTATGTAATTCGAATTTAGGAATGAAATCGAGTAGTAAACATCTATCTTTCTTATAAAACAAACACATATAATTTTAATAAAATATATTAATATTTTAATGAAATGGCCCATTGTCAAAAAAATATAAAAATCTATGACTCCGTTTGGCTCGTGCCATTCTGGAACAGATTTTAATTCCATGTGAGATTACCAAAAAAGTGTATAAAATTCAGTGTTTCATTAGTGATAATCTTGATTGTAATTATGGGCCCCATTAGAATTAGAATCAAGGCATGTGAGAACGGGATGAAATCAAATTCTAATCCTTTTTTGTGGTAATTTCAAATTCCACAAGGAATCTATGACTGCTCATAGATCAACGGTCGTTATGCTTAATACATGCAAGTCGAACGTGGTTTTTTTATTTATTTGCATTCCTTAAATACTTATAAAAAAACTACTCATTTTTTTATAATTGTGATATGGGAAAAGAAATAAACTTTGCAAGTAGATGTATAATAGTAAATGTATTTTAGATATTTAAATCGATTTTTTTGTCATTTTCCATATGTGAAACAAATACTGAAAAATGATTCTTTTCATAAATCCACTACCGAACCAAATAGTCTAATGGAATCTGAATTCCTGATAAAAATTTTCATAGTAAAATAAATTCATCTAAAAAAATGACACGAACAAACGGGGCATATATATTTTTTTTAACAAAGCACCTCGTTGTGGATTTGGATATCAAAATATGTTGTAGGAGTCCGGATCCTCTGTGTGAAAGCCACAGGAAATCATATGACATCCTACAAGATCATGTCACATAGATAGAATAATTTTATTAAAGTTATCAACGCACGGTTCTTTTGTAAATATCAAATAATTTTTTTCATTTATGTGACATTTTCTAATTGGTTGTCGTAGGATTTCTACATGGCTTCCACATAGAGGATCCGATCACATGTATAACAGAGCCCTTATTTTAATCATCATCAAATATTTTATAATTTTTTATAGATCATAGTTTTATTTTTTAAAAAAATAATTTAATTTGAGCCTGCACAATCTAATTAAAGAGATTCCACAAGTCCCCTTTGCACGCAAAACAATCAAAACGGACATTCTGGAATCAATTGATCCACTGCAACACCCTAAGAGGCCACCACCCCTACCACCACTTTTAATTTTTTTTCTCTAATAAACTATATGGTATCATGAGATGGTGCTTGCAAAAAGTTGTTCTAAAAATTATATATTATCAAAGGCAACTCTATGGAATAGAGATACCAGCTTGTATGCCTTTAAGTCCAAGTATGTCATGGTGATCGCGGAGAATGGCACCATAGCCTGCCCTGTCCGGAGATAGTGCCCCATCTGAATTTGACTTCAACCATCCAGGATCTGGGGGGATGCCATCTGATTAGATGCTTGGTGAACTGTTTTTGAGAGATAATAACTCCCCAATCTTGAGAAAGCTTTTTCATGGGTGGAGTTAAGTCCTCAGTCAACTTCTTGTCCATGTGGAGAAGGAATAGTAATAAATCTAAACAAAGCTATGTTTTGATTTGTTTAAATGGAGAAGGAATAAATGTCGGGCCGCCCTCCGCTGCCTCCGACAGTGCTCGGACAGCCCTAGGCCGCCCCAGTCAGCCCTCCGCCGCCTTCGGTCGTGCTCTGGCCACCCTCGGCCACCTTGGGTAGCCCTCTGCCACCTCCGATTACGCTCCGGCAGCACTCGGTCATCTCAAACAGCCCTCTACCACCTCCAGCAGCGCTCCGGCAGCCCTCGGTCACCTCGGGCAGGACTCAATCGATGCCGACCGCCTCCTAGGGATCTCAAAACACTTAATCGGCCCCTATTTCCTATCTAGAGGTCCAATTAAGGTGTTCTAGGGGTCCGTTTCGATCTATTTTTTGTCCCCGACATCATCGTTTGGTTTTAAACTTCAAAAAAAAAATGTCAGATATCAATTCTCCTTAGACAAGCACCTATTCTATGGTGTCTCGTCAGTCCTCTTCCTCGTTCATCTATGAGGGCATCCTAGGGGCCGCTCCTGCTAAGAAGCACCATAGACCGCGTAGACGAAGACCTACTAAGAAGCGTCATAGACCGAAACAACGAGGGCATCGTCTTCCTCCTGTTGACGCTATGATTGCTACTCTGCTTGGATCCGTTCAGCCACAATTGGGTCAGCTTGACCAGATCAGTCAGTGCCTCGACCACCTGATTCTGCAGCAGTCTATTTCTGGTTCTTCTACTCCTTTTGCATTATCTTCTACTCCGGGCATGCCTACTTATTGGATCTTTGATTCGGGTGCCTCACATCACATGACACCTGATAGTTCTGTCCTCACTACATGCTCATCTGCACCCTCCCACCTACCTTCGATTCATACTGCTAATGGCTCTCCTTTAGTCATCACGCAGTGTGGCTCGATCACCACCACCTCTGACCCTACTGGCCGACTTTCATTGCCATTTGTCTTGCATGCTCCTGAGCTTTGCATGAATCTTGTGTCTATTAGTCAATTGTGTGATTCTGGATTCACTGTTACCTTTACCTCTTCTGGGTGTTTTGTGCAGGATCCACGTTCAGGGTAGAGGATTGGTGTTGGTCATAGGATTGGCGGACTATATTATGTGGAGTATCTTCATCTTCCTATACCTGATCCATCAATTTTCTGTGGCAGTATCACCTCGGACACTGTCATGTGGCATAAACGGTTAGGTCATGTTTCTGAGTCTTGTCTTAAAGATCTTATTCAGTCTGGTGATTTAGGTCATGTTTTATTTTCTCCGCTTTCTGTTTGTGAGGGCTGTAAACTAGCCAAACCCATTGCTAATCCATTTCAATCTAATAATCATCAGTCCTCTCGTCCTTTTGAGCTAGTTCATTATGATATTTGGGGTCCTTCTCATATCATATCAAAGAGTGATTTTTCGTATTATATCAGTTTTATTGATGACTATTCTCGTTTTACTTTGATTTATTTATTGCGTCATCAATCTGATGTCCCAAAGATATATGAGATCTTCTTTACCACTATGATTCACACCCAGTTTCAGATTCGTATCAAGACCTTTAGGTCTGATTGTGATCGAGAATATATCTCTTCCATGATGCGTTCTCTTCTTCAATCTCATGGCACTCTCTTCCAGCAATCATGCCTTTATACTCATGAGCAGAACGGTGTTGCTGAAAGAAAATATCGCCATATTCTTGAAATCGCTCGTTTCCTCTTACTTTCTTCTTTAGTCCCCAGCGCATTCTGGGCTAAGGCCGCTCTTCTATCTGTTCATCTTATCAATATCACTCCCTCTTCTGTCCTCTCTGATATGACTCCTCATGAGTGTCTTTACTCCTCCAAACCTGATTATAGTAGACTTCGCACTTTTGGATGTACTTGTTTTGTGCTTCTCCCTTCTCACCAACGCACCAAGTTGGCCGCTCGATTAGTCAAGTGTGTATTCTTGGGGATTAGTTTCAAACACAAGGGATATCGCTGCTATGATCCTGTTGGAGATCGTTTGGGGCTCGCTCGTCATGTGTCATTTTTTGAGGATGTTCCCTATTTTTCTTCTACACCCATTGCCTCCTCTTCTCCTGTGCCTTCTCCTGTTCAGGCTTCTCCCATTGAGTCTCTACCTCTTCCCAGGCCGTCTGTTGTGCTTGAGCCCGCTCCTAGTTCTGCTCTCCCTGAGTCTCCTCTTGGCACTCCTACTGCTAACTCTCCTGGTTCTTCGTCTCCTTTTAGCACTCCTGCAGCCAACTTCCATGGTCCTCCTAGTTCTCCTCCTATTGTGTCTCCTCTTGCTCCTCCCGTAGATGACTCCATTGATACTCCATCTTCTATGGATGACGGACCTCCCTCTGAAGTGGATCCTCGTCCCTTGACTCGCTACCCTCAGCGTGAGCGTCATCCACCTGCCCGCTTCAGTTTTGACTCTGGACCACCTGACCGATTTGGCTTTGCAACCGTGAGTACCCATTCCCCATAAATTCAGGCCTATCTCACCGCTATACATGCCCATCGTGAGCCTCGATCTTATCAAGAGGCAGTCGAGTACCCTGAGTGGCAGCAGGCCATGACTGAGGAGTTACAGGCGTTTGAGCAGGCACAGACCTAGGATGTTGTTCCTCTTCCGGATGGTGTTATTCAAGATCAAGCATCGCCATGATGGATCCATTGAACGACATAAGGCTCGTCTTGTTGCTAGAGGTTTCACACAGGAGTATGGTATTGACTATGAGGAGACCTTCGCTCCTGTTGCCCATATGACTACTGTCTTCACCCTTCTCGCTGTTGCTGTTGTTCGTCCTTGGCCTCTCTTTCAGATGGACGTGAAGAATGCTTTTCTTCACGGTGATTTATCTAAGGTTGTTTATATGCAACCACCTCCGGGTCTCAGCGCTCCTCCTCAGCATGTTTGTCATCTTCGGCGGGCTATATACAGGCTGAAATAGGCTCCTCGTGCCTGGTTTGAGCGTTTTCACAGTGTTATTCTAACAGCCGGTTTTGTTGAGAGCTTCCAGGACCATCCTATGTTTGTGCGATCCTCATCACAACGGCGGGTTATCCTTCTTCTGTATGTTGACAACATGATTATAACTGGTGATGACTCCGCCGGTATTACTCTGGTAAAAAATCACCTCAGTTGACAGTTTCAGATGAAAGATCTCGGTACTCTTCGCTACTTCCTTGGTCTCAAGATTGCACAGAGTGATCGTGGGATTCTGCTTTCTTAGCAGAAGTATACAGCTGACATTCTAGAGCGTGCTTCCCTCACCCGCAATGCAGATACCCCTCTCGAGCTTCATGTGAAGCTTCGGATGGTGAGCCTCTCCCAGGTACAGACAGATTGTGGGTCAGCTTGTGTATCTCTGCATCACCAGACCTGACATTGCTCATGCTGTTAGCATTGTAAGTCAGTTTGTCTCGGCCCCTCGATCAGTGTATTATGGTGCCCTTATGCGTATTCTCATATATTTACGTGGTACTATCACTAGATCGCTATATCTGTCGTCCTCTTCGACTTTGGTTTTCAGAGCTTACACCAATGCTGATTGGGCTGGAGATCCGACCACTAGACGCTCTACCACTGGGTTCTTCATATTTCTTGGAGATTCCATCATCTCTTGGCACAGCAAGAAACATGATGTTGTTGCCCTGTCCAGCACTGAGGCTGAGTACCGCGCCATGGCTATTACCACCAAGGAGATTGTTCATCTTAGACGTCTCTTGGTGGACTTGGGAGTCACTGTGACTGGTCCTACTCCTCTTCATTGTGATAACCGGTCTGCTATTCAGACAGCTAGCAATCCGGTCTTTCACGAAAGGACCAAACACATTGAGATCGATTGTCACTTCGTTCATCAGCACTTTCTTACAGAGACAGTATCGCTTCCGCATATTTCCTCTACAGAGCAGCTTGCTGATTTCTTTACGAAGTCACATCAAGTTCCTCGATTTCAGTTTCTCATTCGCAAACTCACCTTGTATGATCCATCATGAATTTGAGGGGGGCTGTTAGATTATATGTGTTATGTCATAGTGTATTACACGTGTAATCCTATGTGTACTTGTATATAAAGGGATTGAACCCAAAGTGCAATACAAGGATTCTCATTATCTCATTTTCTGATTCTAACAATAATATATTTTGGAATTTTACATATGATTGGGTGCAAACGCTACCTTGACGATTTTGTTTCCCTCTCCAAAGCCACCTCAAATCCAAAAATCTAGAAAATGATAATCTATATCTAGGCTAAACTGCATCAATTGTCCCTAATACATCATCTAAGTTAATATTGCTAGTATAACATGTCACATAATTAAGGTAAATAAAATATGTGCTTCATGAAAAAAAAAACACTCTATTTCAATGATACAACTATGACTATCTGCTAAGAAATATTTGGTATTGACAAATGGTGGACTAAAAACTGAAAATATGAATTGCTCTGAAGATAAAAAGAATAAAAAAATTATTTTTCGAATATATAATCTCCATTATAGTTTTAACTATTAATTACATTCTTGTATATATAACTTATGGGACATTTAATATATGAATTATCTATCCTCGAATATCTTATGCCGCTACCTGGACGAGGCTGTGATAATATAGGTATACTTTATTTTCTAGTGTATCTCAATGTGTATTTTATTTTTAAAATAATATATAATTCATGAACGACTGTATAATTAAAAAAAAAGTGAGGGTTGTGGACAGGTGTCAGACATATCATTTTAAAAATATTTTTTTATATTGATAAGAATCTTTATCCCATATCATTTGAACAAATCAAAAGAGGTCACATGTCTTTTCTCATCCCAACCATATCTCTATTTTTTCAATTATAAATAGCTACTACTTTGTTAAAGTGATTCATCTCTATCTTTCAGTCATTTTGATCATCTCTCTTTCAATTAAATCGTTTGTAATTTGTTTACCTCTGTAGTACATTTTATTTCATCTATTGTTTCTCTCCCCCCCCTCCCTCCTCTCTCTCTCTCTATATCTTTGTCTTTCATTCTTTATCATCAATTTTACAAACAAATAATTTTTTACATTTTTTTATGACATTCAAAACAAAAGTTGATAGCGACGATTATATCATCTATCAAAAAAAAAATATCTCCCATATGTGTAAAGCTAAAATGGCAAGAAATGGAAAGTTAAGACCGTCGTGTTATATGCTAGAGACCACTGCCTGGTGTATGCCGTCAATGGGAAAATGCCTATCCAAGAGCTAAAGGTGAGGTGAGGGAGAAAACAAGTGTTTTAAAAGTTAATGGAAGATACAGCTCACCAACTTGGTTGACCTGTTAACAAATTTTTGGAAGTTCATCCTAAAAAAGGGTGGCCTCTGAAGGCAATGAGGTTTGCTTGGAAGAACTTGCATTGATGGTTCTTCCTCACGCAGGCATCAAAGAACAAAGTAACGCCAGACAAGTCTAAATATCACCTAAAGATTGTTGCTATGTCTCCTAAATTGGAGAAAAGCAATTGGTTCTTAGTTGGCTTGTTCTCTCTCGCGCAGACATCGTAGATGATGAGTTGAAAGATAACTTGAATGTAATTATCATGTCTCCTAAACTGGAGAAAAGCAACTGAATGTTAATTCCAGGTGAAACGGATGTTTTGGAGAAGCTCAAGCTAGCGACAATTGATGTTTTTTTTGTCATTGAAGATCGTAGAGAAATGTTGGGGATGATTCATCATCTAGTTGATCGTATTTTTTAATGCATTTAGTTTCATATATGTTCATTCTTGATCATTCATTCTTGATTGTATTGTATGTGAAAAAGAAAAGAAAAATAATGGCATAATGTACTATTAATTTGATATGTTGAATCCATTTTTAGTTTTGGTTGTTTGTTAATATTCTTGTTTTAATTGGTTAATTAATTTGATATGGGTCAATTGCACATTGCATGTTTGGGTCTGGCTGAGAGGATCTACGAGCAATCGATCTAGAATTTTTTTTCTATCCCAACCCGCGAGGACACCTTATTTTTGTGAATATTTCAATGAATAATTCTCATTTGAGAAAAATCCAAATAACCCATTGTAAACATATGAAAATCCATATAACCCCCTGCATTTTTTCAAAATCTAAATAACTTCCTGCAAACAAAAGCAAAATGCAATCCACCCCTTTTGTAAGTTTTTTTAACCCAAGGTTAACCAGAATTCAACCCAATGTGACAAGTTACCATTATACCCTCTTCCACTTTTGTCAAATGAGAAACCGTAAAATCACCACCTCCATTCGTTCTCTCCTCACTCGACGCCTCTTCTCACCCCATCGTCGCCACCCCCCTCTTCGGACCATCTCCTCTGATCAACAACTCTCACCCTCATCGTCGCCGCACCTCTTTGGACCTCCTTCTCTAATCACCGATTCTCTATTCACCGTATTGGCATCGTTGTCATCCCCCTCTGCTTCTCCTCACCCTTCGACACTCGCGTAGTCAAACATATGCGTGACGTGGCCTATGATAAGAACTGTGGGTGTTGGATGACTAGATGAAGTCCTCAAACACAATTAAAAGCATTAGAAAACACATAAATAACTCATACACATAAAGACTAGAAAAATAGTTGGTTCATGCATTTTATCAAACACATCAAAAGCAAGAAGTGAAATGCCTCACCATTTCAGACTCTAGCATGAAATGAAATGAAATGCCTTCTTCGCGGTAGATTTTGACAAGGTCCTTCAGCGGGACGACCACACACGACATCAAAGTGATGAGGTGGATGATGGCGAGCCTCACCGGAGGTGGACTTCGATGACTTAGGCTCCCGCTTGGTGAACGTACGGGCAGTGAAGCATGACGACGGCATCGCCATGGTCAAACCAGCCCTCAAGATTGATTAAATGCCTCACCACCGACGGTTCGTGGTGAGGCATTTCATTTCATGCATTTAAATTGATTAAATGAAGAAGAAGAAGAAGAAGAAGAAGAAAGAAAATAACAAAGGAGGGGTAAAAATGTAATTCATGGGGGGGTATTTGTATTTTTCAAGTTTACATGAACTTATTTGAATTATTTGATTTTATCTAAACAGAATATTCTAGCTATTAGTGGTTAATTAACTCAGGGGGGGCTGTTTTTTATTTTGCTTTGCAGGGGTTATTTGGATTTTGAAAAGCAGGGGTTTATATGGATTTTCATATGTTTATAGGGTTATTTGGAATTTTCCCTTCACATTTTAGCATTACAGCTAAACGGGTGTCTGCGGACTGAATTTGCATCTCCCTTGACAAATTATAGAAGGATATGATACCATTCAATTCATTAAAGTACATATACATCACACTTTTGTAATCACACTGTATCGTGATATATACCCCGTTGAAATTTTTTTATATTATTTTATATGATACCATTCAATTCAGTGAAGTACATATACATCACATTTTTATAAAATACATGTCATTAGATGAAATATATAATTTTTAAAAAAATGTGTCATCTACGTTTTTAGACTGTAAAATGGATGCAATATAACATTTTTCTTTTTATTTAAAAATATAAAATAGAGCATTGATATACTCAATTTTATTACACGTGACATGATTTTTAAAAAAAATGAAAAAATGGGCATACAACTTTGAGTGTAACTTTTTCCTTAAAAAAATCTACATCTTGATACACACACATATACATATATATATATATATATATGCGGTCGGGATGGTAGTGTGCCTTTGTGCGAGAATCGATCCAGCCTGTTCGATTTGGAGTGCATCCATCGTGTGGATGTGGTGAGTTAGAGAAATAACAAGTGATATTCAAAACAATCAAAGCATCACTGACTGAATCGGTTGGAAATCAAAATCGAAAAAAAATCCCTCTCTTCCCTTGTGTTTTCTCTGTGTTAAACCCCTCTCTCATTCTTTGTGTGTATCACCGATCGGGACACCTCCCCTCGATCGTACCCATCCTAGCACGCGTGCATCCCCTTCCCTTCCTCCACCCTTCGAAGGCACCCGTCCCGACACGCCGCCCTGGCATCCCCTTCCAGCACCCTTCACCGGCATCCTCTTCACTGGCATCCCCTTCACCGATCCATTGTAAGATTATATCTTACCTTCTTTTACATTGATGACTTAGGGTTTTTTTTTTTAAGGGTTTCTAAGTTTTGTGTTTTGTGTTTTTTTTTTTATGGGTTCTTAAGTTCTGTTTTTGAAGGATTTGTAATTATTTGGGTTTATTAGTAAGGGGCTTTTTGTTTAGGGTTAATGAATTTTTTTTTCTCTTTTGAATGGGTAAAATTTATATAATGTTGGGTTAACGGGTTTGGGTTTGAGCATCCTATTAATTGAGATAGGAAACAGGGAATTGCCCAATAATTTGAGTTTTTTTAATAGGTCCAATCTATATTATTATTATTATTATATAAAATTCTCTTAACTCAAAAAGCTGTCATTTGACCATTTTATCTCTCTCAATCCATTCAATCCATTACCATCCATTCACACCATATTAATCACAACCATTTGACCATTTTACCCCTACAATTCCATGGAATTCCATTCACATCATTTTAATCCAATTCACAATTTATTCCAATACATACATTTCATCATTTAATATCTCTATTAACTTATAATTAGAATCAAATATCATAATATTATTAGGATAAGGAGATGCTTATAAAATGAAAGGTGAGGAGGATAATTTCCTCTGCAGTTAAATTTGTAGAAGTGGGATTAAAACTTTGATTGGACTTTTTGTGGAAAAGAAAATCAATTTGGTAGCTTGAATTTGTTTTTGTCTATCTCAATGACTGACTGGGCCTTTAGAGTGCTCTCTCGCAACCTCTTTATAGGCTGCCTACGTACCTTTTGGGAACCAAGTCACACGTAGTTCCTTTCAAACCATTGTAATTGCCTTGCCACTAAGTGTTTAGTGGGCTTTTTTCCAAAGAAAAGTTTCCCATGTTTATGCTCCACGTCGAACTCTTGATTACCCACGTTTTGGATAGTGGGCCTTAATTGCCAACTTGATAGTTATAGGCGTTGTGGTTTTCTGACCGTTTCTCCAATCTGCTCGGGGCCTCTTGGCCTACTCGTTTATTTGTTACATCTTTCGAGTACATCTACGAGATGGAAGATTGCCTTACCAAACCTCTTGTCTGGTCGTGTCTTCCCTACTCGTACACGAGGAGTAAGGTCATCCAACCAAACCCCTAGTCTGGTTGCGCCTTAACTACAAGAGGTGTAATTCTTCCACGAGATGCTTTGACTGTTCGACTAGACCCTGAATCTAGTCGTGCCAAGGCATTTGGGGATGTCATCATGGCTAAGAATCTGGACTCAGATTTACGAGTCCCATGCATGGCCCATATCCGTCTTGCTATGACACGTCAGTCCTGGCCTGACACGTGTCGTGGTGTGAAATTTTACCTCCACAGATGCCCCCTCTCCTGTTCTTTTGAATTGTCGAGAGAGCAGGAGATCAGAAAAAAAACATCTTGCCTCCGCCCCTTTTGGGGGGGTCAAAGATCTAGTCGTCTGTCTCCTTGGGATTCTCTGATCCGTTCAAGATTTGACGGCTGATTTGTTGTGTTAGCTTTAATGGCGCATGTCCTCCCACGGTCTTCTTATTAGAAAACTCAAACGTCGGCTCCGCTTAGGTTTTCGTGAAACAGATTTGCTTGGCATTAATTGCTCCTCGATATCTGCATCGAATAAGTACTGTCGTCTTTTTGAAGCGTTGCCTCAGCAGTATTTAAAGGTGGAGTGGGAAGTGCTTTCTATCCCATCTCGCCTACTTCTTTGTTTTCAGAAAGCCCCATGGATTACGCCACCCTCATGGAGAAAATCGTTGTTACCGCAGCTCTTCACAAAAAGTTGGGCATCTCCTCAGACTTCGTGGTTGACCAGTTGGCTGAGGATGAGGTCCCCACTCACTATCTTGATTATGTTTTCCTCCATTCCAGTTATTTCAAGGATGGGGGTCTTCAGAGTTTCTTGACTCTTTGGCCTCCACTCTATCTCGATTGTTCCCAACGTGTACCGCATCTTGATGTGCATGGTCGCGTTGGGAAGGAGGACTGGAGTTGAACTTGGCCTGACAGAGATTCGCTGGACCTATCAAGTCAAGGATTCAACCTCCGGGCGGTCCCCGTCCTTCTACAACTCCCGCCGGGCCAGGGCGCCAAAACTGGTTCTCGACATGTCTCGGGGTGACATCTTCAACTGGGAGAGTCGTCAGATCCGGGTTCGGGGTCCCTAGATGGAAAATGGCTAGGATTCTTCCTGCCGCCACCGGTGCTGTCCCTGGAAGCAATATGGAATGCCCCCCGGGTGGAAATCGAGGAGGTCAAGATGGATGACATCTCCAAGGTGATGGAGTATCCAGACCGATCATGGTGAAAGCTTCTTGGATTGGAGGAACCGAGACGTGCACCATCCGAGGCTAAGTTTCTTGTCGGTGTGGTTGAACCTGCCGATGGCCTGGGTTCGGTTCCCCATCCTCCTGCTCCGGCTGAAGGGACGCGGCGGCGCTCTTTGAGGCTCCTCCGGTTGGGTTTTGGATCATGTTCCATTGCCCAACCAGTGGATCTTACCTCTTCGCTGCTGCCCTCTATTCGATCTCTTCCCTCTTCATCGTCTTCATCTTCTTCTTCTTCATCGTCTGTTCCCCTTGGGGATAGTGTTCCCTCCACCCGTGACATGGATGTTGACGCCCCATCGGTGGTGCCCCCGGTGATCCCGGGTGCTGGTGCAGATGCTGCTCCTATTCTGGCGGATCGACTTCTGGGTGTCAACCTCCCTATGGACAATCCATCCAGGAATTTGCAAGCCTCAGCTCATGTAGTCGTCCTCCCCATAGACCAACAACTGCGGTTTCTTCGCGAAGCTTACGAGGGTGATGAAAAGGTTCATCTTCTGGACTTCATTAGCGGCTACCGCTTGGGCTATGCTGACCACTCACGTGGTTTTCGAGAGATGAGCAATGAGGAGCTGCCCATACTTCACCGCGTCACAAGGGAGAGGAGATTCTATGGGAAGGGCCGAGCAGAAAACAGAACAGAGGGTTGAACATATATATATATATATATATATATATATATATATATATATATAATCTTTATCCAATCAATGAATAAAAAATTACTTTTTGCGTCAACTTTGCTCTTCTCTTGTGCACTCATGTCGTTTAGCCTAGCCTTAAAGAACATAGCCTATCTTCCTCGTTGTATGCTTACGTTTTCCCGCCTTAGCGCTTCAAAGCTAAGTCGCCTCGATTTCAACAACAACTTGCCCGCGCTAGGCGAATAGGTTACTCTGTGTAAAACGAGTAGAGATGCCTTGTGTCATGCCCTCGATCAGGATGTTCCTGGTCGCATTCATCTGGTCATAATCACCCTCCCGCCAATCTATCCTTTCATGAGGCCACGTGGAAAGTTAGAGATAGAAATATCATAAACTCGTCATGCAAGCTACACATTTGTCAAAACTAACGCCCCGTCTCCCATGCCAGCTATCCCACGATTTTTACAGAAGATTTCTATGGAAAATCTTCCACGGTCTCGATTTTCGCACCTTTGCCATGATTACGGGAAGTTCTCGAGGACGAACCGTCCCCTTAATGTGGTCGTCATTCGCTGAGAAGAGGAGAGAGAATTCAAAAATCAAATCCCCTCTTCATTTTCCAACCTCGCCTCTTTTCGTCTTTCTTTTCGCATCACCATGTCGATGGACATTGTTCAAAGATTGAGATCCTCATTATCTATCCCTGATTCCATCGCCATCACGCCTACTACAGGGAAGTTTTTCAATCTCATGAAGCATCAGAACCCTGATGCGCTTTACATGTATCCTTCTCAAATGCTGAGAAGTTCCCTTTCTCTTCCTCTCCCCCAACTAGTCAAGGATTTCAAGTGTCGGTTTAAGCTTCACCCACACAGTGTTCTCCTAACTGTTGAGGGTTCTGATGTGCGTTGTCACCATCAACCGTTCGCTGCACCTCGATCTCAGGGTAGACGACATCTACCACCTGTATGATCTGAGGAAAGCAGAGAATGCTTTCTAACTTCGGGTTAGAAAAGACAAGATTTAATGGTAGGGTTTCTACGTTATTCCAAAAAAAATGCAAACCCCTTCCAAAGACACACAATCCTCAAACTAGCAAATCATACAATATTGTTCTTAGCCTAATCACCCGTGACTGTGTCTAATCACCAAATTACCAACAACATGCATAAGAATCAATTAAAAAAATCTCTTGCGACTCTGTACAACCCATCAATTATGATACACAATGTTGAACAAATAGTACCCAGACCACGTCGATGAATACCAAACAGAGAGGAAGAATCAACAATACCTTTTCGCATCTTGGGATTGTGATGCGAGGATTGCTGGAGGAGTCCTCTCATCACATTGGCTGCCTGCCAACCCTGACCTGTCTGATGCCAGGCTCTGCTCTGGCAACACAATGGCTGCTTTCCCCGCACGGAAACCAATGCAGGTCAACGTCAAAAAATCCAAAAAAACAAACAAAATCCAAAACCCTAAAAAAAACACGCGCGCACAAACGCGCACCTTTTTATTTGACTGTTCGACTAGACCATGAATCTAGTCGTGCCAAGGCATTTGGGGATGTCATCATGGCTAAGAATCTGGACTCAGATTTACGGGTCCCACGCATGACTTATATCCGTCTTGCTATGACATGTCAGTCCTGGCGTGACACGTGTCGTGGTGCGGATTTTTACCTCCACAGATTCCCCTCTCTTGTTCTTTTGAATTGTCGAGAGAGCAAGAGATCAGGAAAAATCATTTTGCCTCCATCGCTTTTGGGGGGGTTAAAAATCTAGTCGTCTGTCTCCTTGGGATTATCTGATCCATTCAAAATTTGGACAGCTGATTTGTTGTGTCAACTTTAATGGTGCGTGTCCTCCCGCGGTCTTCTTATTAGAAAACTCAAACGTCGGGGATGCTTAGGTTTCCGCGAAACACATTTTCTTGGCATTGATTGCTCCTTGATATCTGCATCGAATAAGTGTTGCCGTCTTTTTGAAGCGTCGCCTCAGCAGTATTTAAAGGTGGAGTGGGAAGTTCTTTCTATCCCATCTCACCTTCTTCTTTGTTTTCTAAAAGCCCCATGGATTACGCCACCCTTATGGAGAAAATTGCTGTTACCGCAGCTCTTCATAGAGAGTTGGGCATCTCCTCAAACTTCGTGGTTGACGAGTTAGCTGAGAATGAGGTCCCCACTCTCTATCTTTATTCTGTTTTTCTCCATTTCAGCTATTTCAAGGATGGAGGCTTTTCTCTTCCTCTACCACACTTGGTGGCAGAGTTTCTTGACTTCTTTGGCCTACACCCAATATCGGTTGTTCCCAACGTGTACCGCATCTTGATGTGCATGGTCGTGTTGGGAAGGAGGATTGGAGTTGAACATGGCTTGACAGAGATTCGCTGGATCTATCAGGTCAAGGATTCAACCTCAGGGCGGTCCCCGTCTTTCTACATCTCCCACCGGGCCAGGGCGCCAGAACTGATTCTCGACATGTCCCGGGGTGACATCTTCGACTGAAAGAGTCACCGGATCTGGGTTTGGGGTCCTTGGATGCCAGATGGCTGGGATTCTTCCCGTCGCCATCTGTGCTGTCCCTGGAAGGCAATGGTGGATACCCCCACACTGGATGTCGAGGAGGTCAAGATGGATGACATCTCCCAGGTGATGGAGTATCCAAACCGATCATGGTGGGAGCTTCGTGGATTGGAGGAACCGAGACGTGCGCCATCCGAGGCAAGGTTTCTTGCCGGTGTGGTTGAGCCTGCCAATGGCCTGGGTTCAGTTCCCCATCCTCCTGCTCCGGTTAAAGGGACGCGACGGCGCTCTTTGAGGCTCCTCCAGTTGGGTTCTGGATCATGTTCCATTGCCCAACCGGTGGATCTTACCTCTTCGCGAAGCTTACAAGGGTGATGAAGAGGTTCATCTTCTGGACTTCATCAGCGGCTACCGCTTGGGCTATGTTGACCACTCACGTGTTTTTCGAGAGATGAGCAACAAGGAGTTGCCCATACTTCACCACGTCACAAGGGAGAGGAGATTCTGTGGGAAGGGTCGAGCAGAAGACAGAACAGAGGGCTGAATATATTATATATTCAGCCCTCTCTTCTGTCTTCTGCTTGGCCCTCTCCCTTGTGACGCGGTGAAGTATGGGCAGCCTAGTCCAATCAATGAATAAAAAATTACTTTCTGCGTCAACCTTGCTCTTCTCTTGTGCACTCATGTCGTTTAGCTTAGTCCTTAAAAAACATAGGCTATCTTTCTCATTGTATGCTTACGTTTTCCTGCCTTAGCACTTCAAAACTAAGTCGCCTCGATTTCAACCGCAACTCGCCCGCGCTAGGTGAATAGGCTGCTCTGCGTAAAACGAGTAGAGATGCCTTGTGTCATGCCCTCGATCAGGATGTTTCTGGTCGTAGTCACCTGGTCGTAATGACCCACCCACCGATCTATCCTTTCATGACACCACGTGAAAAGTTAGACATAGAAATACCATAAACTCGCCATGTAAGCTGCACATTTTTCAAAACTGACGCCCCGTCTCCCATGCCAGCTGTCCCACGATTTTTAATGAAGATTTCTGTGGTAAATCTTCCACGATCTCTATTTTTGCGCCTTTGCCATGATTACAGGAAGTTCTCAAGGATGAACCGTCCCCTTTATGTGGTCGTCATTCGCTGAGAAGAGGAGAGAGGATTCAAAAATCAAATCCCCTCTTCGTTTTCCAGCCTCACCTCTTTTCGTCTTTCTTTTCGCATCACCATGTCGATGGACATTGTTCAAAGATTGAGATCCTCGTTATCTATCCCTGATTCCATCGCCATCACGCCTACTACAGAGAAGTTTTTCGATCTCTTTAAGCATCAGAACCCTGATGCGCTTTACATGTATCCTTCTCAAATGCTGAGAAGTTCCCTTTCTCTTCTTCTCCCCCATCTGGTCAAGGATTTCATTTGTTGGTTTAAGCTTCACCCACACAATGTTCTCCTAACCTGTTGATGGTTCTGATGTGCATTGTCACCATCAACTGTTCGCTGCACCTCAATATCGGGGTAGATGACATCTACCACCTGTATGATCTGAGGAAAGCAGAGCATGCTTTCTATCTTTGGCCAGAAAAGACAAGATTTGATGGTAGGCTTTCTACATTATTCCAAAAAAAATGCAAACCCCTTCCAAAGACACACAATCCTCAAACTAGCAAATCATACAATATTGTTCTTAGCCTAATCACCCGTGACTGTATCTAATGACCAAATTACCGACAACATGCATAAGAATCAATTAAAAAAATCTCTTGCGACTCTGTACAACCCATCAATTATGACACACAATGTTGACCAAATAGTACCCAGACCACGTCGATGAACACCAAACAGAGAGGAAGAATCCACAATACCTTTTCTCATCTTGGGATTGTGTTGCGAGGACTACTGGAGCTGCTCCTTCAAAGTAAGCCCCTTCTTGCTGACCGCCAACCCCGACCAGTCCGATGCCAGGCTCTACTCTGGCAACACAATGGCTGCCCTCCCTGCACAGAAACCAATGCAGGTCAACATCAAAAAATCCCAAAAAAAAAAACAAAATCCAAAACCCTAAAAATAAATACGTGCGCACAAACGCGCACCTTTTGATTTGATTTGTACATTGGTGGCATTCTTCGGCGACGGCAACTTACGGCCGATCTTCCGCTTTATTTTCTGCGGTGGTTTCAAAACACGGTGCGAAATGCCAAATTGTCAAAGTAAAACGCGAATCGAATCCAGATTTAAAGAGAGAGAGAGAGAGAGAGAGAGAGAGAGAGAGAGTTAGCCTTGAAGTCGACGCCGCGGCTTTGCTTCTTGGAGGGAGCCTGCTTGGGCTTTGAACGAACCATTGTGATATCTTCTATGTCTCGCGCGGGGGGACCTCCAAAAAAGAAAAAAAAACATAGATTTTTTACTGGTTTTGCGAAATTTTTTGATTGGTCTGCAATGGAGGTGGAGAATGAGACGACGGTGAAAGAGGAAGAAAAGGAAAATAAATTAACTTACAGGGGGTAGTCAATTAGGATTTGAATAATGTTATTTAGGCCCCAACTCATAGGCCCCATCACAGGCCTCATGAGGTGAAAATAAGTCTTTACGCATTTTGTTCTTTAGATAACAACTACCTAAAATGTGTTGGACGGTTTTGATCCCCTATGATTGTGGAATGAAATCAATTCAGAAACCCTATTTGTTTTTTCACCATTAAAAATTGATCGATTAATGAATTCCGAACCGATTTTTTTTATGAAGAACAGGTGGGATCAGATCCTCTGTTTTTCACTATTATTCAATTATGATAATCAATGAGAAATTTTAACCGAAGTTTGAATATCGGATTCAATTTTGTTTATTGAAGAACACGTGGGAGCAGATCCGAATTTATACTTTTTGAGGTCTTAGAAGGCACGGAAGCTGGTTTTTTTTTCGATTTGGATCTCACATCAATATCTATCCGATCAAGTTGGTCATTATTGGATTTATAATCGAATTGTGTTGTGTTTTTTTTGTTATAAATTCTTAAAGAAGAATATTATTCATGGATTGAATGTCATTTTACACAGTTTTGATTTGTTTGTATCAATATCTAAATGAAACACCAGATACTGTTACATTTTATATGTGGTTGTTTGAATTGATGATACTTCTACATTCTTTACGACATAAGTAGTCATTTTCTTAACAGTGTTACATTGGTAAATGTAACAGTCAGTTGCACACACAATGATTTGTATGTGCTGCAGTTGTAAATGTAACAATCATTCGTAAATGTATATTTTCATTACATTCGTAAATATAACATTCAATCACATACACATAATTATTTGTATTTGTTACATTTGTAAATGTAACAGTTAAATTGCATACATGTAATGATTTATACATTTGTAAATGTAACAGTCAACTACGGGTGTATTGTTGTGGAAGTGTTACATTTTTTACATGACAATCTAAATAGTCATTGAAGAGCAAATTATTTATTTATTTATTTATTTGATGAGCAAATAGTCATTGTTGTAAACTTCTCTGCTACATTAAATTTATTGTTACATTTATACAGCACAGTTATACAATCATAAGATTGTTACATTTACATTTATGCAACACTGTTACATTATGTAACTGTTATAATCATAAAAAAAAAATTGAAACATTTTTTTGTGTTATTTAGGTAATTTTGGTGTAATTTAGGTCAATTTTGGTGTAATTTTGATGAAAAACAATTTAGGTAATTTTTGTGTAAGTTAGGTAAGTTTTGTGTAAAATTCATAAGAATTTCAAAATTCAAATTTTGAAATAGGCAAATTTTAGAGTGGGATATATTTTTCAAAATAGGCAAATTCAAATTAATGTGAAAGATTGATAAGAGAAAAAAGGGGGATTTGGGTTAATGGGATCTATTTTATTGAAGGCATATCTGTATTTTGCCATTTTACCCATTTTCAAAAGTCAACAAGCCAACCAATAAGGTGATGACACCTCATGGGGCCTGTGAGTGGGGCCTATGAGTTGGGGCGGCCTGGGTATCACCACTCTTAGGATTTTAATGGACAAAATGTTCATGTATATGGATTTATAAATCTTGTGTTATCCAATTAAGACTTTGGTTGATGGACAAAAAGTCCAACGTTATTCGATTGAGACATTATTTCGTAGACATAAAATACAGTGTTATTCAATTGAGACATTATTTCGTAGATAAAAAGTCAAATGCTATTCGATTGAGACATTATTTCGTTGACAAAAAGTCCAGCGTTATTCGATTGAGATATTATTTCATGGACAAAAACTACAGCGTTATTCGATTGAGACATTTTTTCGTGGACAAAAAGCCCTGCATTATTCGATTGAGACTCCTCGTAGTAGACATTTTGTCATGTGTTAGTCAATTTAAACAGGATTTGTGAAGACTTTCTTAAGTGATGGACTTTTGTGGACTTTAGATAGAGAAATATAAAGAAAAAAATTATTTCAAAATCCCACCCAAATGGATGGAATTCTCATAGACTTTTATTATAACATTGTGAATATCTTCTTTTTTTCTTTTAACAAAACTCTTTTCTTTATGAATGATGGTTATCTAATGCCTTCATATTTATTTATAGTTTTTCTTATTTTCTCTATTTATCATCTTTTTTAATGAATATGTAGATGAATGAAATATTGATATCACCTCATATGTTTGATAAATATAAGAGAATGGTGCATTTGTTTGTGTTGCTATCAATCATTTCATTATTGTATATTATATAATATATACCTAGATCATCAACTATTATTTTTTTTTCAAACTAAAGCATATTGTTCTTGCGTTAATATGTACAGTGCATTATACATGTTTATGATACAACAAATTCTTAATTCTGAAGTTACCCGCAAGTAGGGTTGCATTGTTTCTAAAAGAATACAATATAAAAAACAAACTGACCATAGAGGTGAAGATAGAAAA